>JAPTJF010000166.1:0-118794 GCA_029339195.1 Micractinium sp. NFX-FRZ
GTGTCCCAGCCCATCCAGGCGAGCCCAACCCCAGTGCAAACCACTCACTGCCTGCTTTAGGCACATTCACCGCCTCCAACGCTCAGAGGGTCTTGCCAGGCCGGCTGAAAGCCAGAGCTGCGCTGCCACCAACAGCTAGCAAGGGCTTAGGCGAGAGTGGCAGCGATTCGACTGCCTCTGGCGCACCGACCCCTCGCTCCTGGCGCATTGCAGGTGCGGAAGGCTGGCGCGATCAAGGGTCTGCCCCAGCTGCCCCAGCGCGCGGCAGTGAAGGTGCAGGCGTCCGCCGGGGCGGCTGACGCCAAGCCCGTGCTGGCCGCCGCCGAGGAGAAGAAGTTCCTGGGGGTGTCCACCTTCACCTGGCAGAAGATTATCCCTCTGGGCCTCATGTTCTTCTGGTGAGCAATGGGTCAGGCTGTGTCGACTGCATGGCAAGCTTGGTCAGCAATGTCTGGTCTAGAGCGAGCGGCTGACCGCAGCCAGGGCCAGCCCGCACGGCGGCAGCTCGTCTCTTCACCATTGGTGGCCCTTGGATCCTCCCATGCCACCGCCTGCCAGCCTCCAAGGCAGCCTCTGCACGTCCGTCCCTCTATCGGCCCTTCACAACTGGCAAATGCCCCATATGTCCCCCTCCTGCAGCATCCTGTTCAACTACACCATCCTGCGTGATACCAAGGTGAGCTACATCTCTTCCTTGCCTGCATGTGCAAGCACATTGCCTCGTGCCGCCTCTCGTGTGGTGCACCCTCGATATGGGGGGTTTGCCCGCTTGCCTGCCGGAAGCATGTGCCCTCCCAAGGGCCCTATACTCACCGCCCCCCTCGGCCTCCCCTGTACAGGATGTGCTCGTGGTGACTGCCCCCGGCTCCGGTGCCGAGATCATTCCCTTCCTGAAGACCTGGGTCAACCTGCCCATGGCTATCGGGTTCACCGTGCTGTACACCAAGGTTCGGGGGCCTGGAGGTTGGAGGGAGGAGAGGTTTGGGGCACCCCCAAGGTGTCGGAGGTTGGCGGTCCCTCCTACGCTGCTTGGGGGCAGATCTGATCTCAGCCCAGCTGCTTGGGTTTGGCTCCCCATGGTTGCGCCTGCGCCCACATTGCCTCCACTGAAGCACATTCTTGGTTTCCGGGGTCTGCGGGCCGCATTCCTGCACACCTTTATTTCCTCCAACACCCTGCCCCCTCGTCAGCCCGGCGCCAGCTCAGCACCGCCCGCCACGCCCACTTGCCTTCAGCCAACCCACGATGCATTCTAATGCTCCCTCTCTCTCTCCTTACCTTCACAGCAATGGATGATGTGCTTCTTACCGCACAAGCACAAATTAACTTCACCTTGCATCTGCCCATTCGTTACAAATGCCCCTCCTGTCTCCCTGCCCACCTGACCATCATTGCAGCTGTCCAACGTGCTGAACAACGAGCAGCTGTTCTACACCTGCATCTTCCCCTTCATCGCCTTCTTTGGCGCCTTCGCATTCGTGCTGTACCCCATGCAAGAGATGCTGCACCCCACTGGTGAGGGTTGCAGGGAAGAGGTGCAGTTGCCAGCCACAGTGTGTACACTGGCCTGCGGCTGCTCTTGCCGAAATGATGAAATTGTGACTGCTTGCTTTGCTCCAAGCCAGTTGACAAAGCAGGACTTTTTCTGCTTCACACACCAAATCACACCCCATTGCTTTCCCCCTCTTTTCCTCCCACTGCAACAGAGTGGGCCAAGAACGCGCTGGAGCAGATGGGCCCCCGCTTTGCCGGCCCCATTGCCATCGTGCGCAACTGGACCTACTGCCTCTTCTACGTGATGGCCGAGCTCTGGGGCTCCGTGGTGGTGTCTGTGCTGTTCTGGGGCTTTGCCAACCAGATCACCACTGTGGATGAGGCCAAGCAGTTCTACCCCCTGTTCGGCCTGGGTGCCAACGTGGCGCTCATCTTCTCTGGCCGCGCCGTCAAGATCTTCTCTCAGGTCAGCGGGCAGGCCCTAAGTCATATTTCAACGCATGTGTCGTTGCCTGAACAAACTTAAGCCGTTGGCGAGCAGGGCAGTTGCGGCAGGCAGGCCAGTGTGTGTGGACGCGGAAGCAGCGGCGGGCATGACCTGCATGCTCCCGACTTCACACGTTGAGCACGGTCTACCCCACCCGGCTGCGCCTCCAGCTCACGCCCACATGCCCACCCCTGCCCTGCAGATCCGTGCCAACCTGCCCCCGGGCGCCGACGGCTGGGGCATGTCCCTGCGCGGCCTGATGTCCATGGTGGTTGTGGGCGGCTTCATCATCACCGCCGTCTTCTACTACCTGAACCGCACGGTGAGCGGGGGATCTCTTAGATGGGTCTGCAAACAACAGAGTAATGCTTGTATTATGGTTGTCACGTTCTTGTTGTGGTTGCAGCTCTTTGCATGCCTGTGCGTGAGCCCTGTGCTGTTGGCACAACAGCCCTGCACCTCACCAGTGTCGTGCCCTGCCCCTCCTTGGCCTAACAATTTTGTGCACTTGCTCTTTCTGCCATTTTCTCTTCTGCAGGTGGTGCCGCGCGTGCAGGGCGCGATCCCCAAGCGCGAGAAGAAGAAGAAGGAGCCCATGGGCGTGGGCGAGTCCTTCGCCTTCCTGGCCAAGAACCCCTACATCCGCGACCTGGCCTTCCTGGTGAGCGCAGCGCCTGAACGGAAATGTTTGCTTGCCCGCAGCGCAGCGCAGCCGTCACGTTGTCTTGGCAGAGGGCCCAAGCCGCTCCAGGAACTCTGCCTCTTGTCCTCACCACTGGCGCCTCTCGCCTCCTGCCCCTCGCCTCTCGCCTGCTCAACAGGTGGTGGCCTACGGTATCTCCATCAACCTGGTGGAGGTGACCTGGAAGTCCAAGATCAAGGCGCAGTTCCCCAACCCCAACGACTACTCCGCCTTCATGGGAGACTTCTCCACCGCCACCGGTGCGCGCTGCTGCGGTCACATGTCATATGCCCACATGTTATGCGGGAGCATGCCAAAGAGGGCGCGCGTGCGTGCGCCCCATGCCAGGCTGGCACACATCCTCAACTCGTGCACCTTGGGCTGCCGCGCCGTGCTGGGGGGTAGGCTACCCTAGGCTTCGACTCACCCTGCCATCTCCTGCCCCGCTGCCAACCTGCCTTCCTCCTGCTGCAGGCGCTGTGACCTTCACCATGATGATTGTGTCCCGCTGGGTGTTTGACAAGTTCGGCTGGGGCATGGCCGCGCTGATCACCCCCACCGTGCTGCTCATCACCGGTGAGTGGTGTCAGCCTGGTGTCTATGCTACACCGCAAGGCATGCCGTTCTGAGTTGTTCGGCTGCGTGTGCTTGGGTGTCAGGACCTGGTCTCCGCAACCTGCCTGCCCTGAGCCTGTAGGGCCTTTTCCCCTGCTGCGAGCGTCTTGCCACCATGACAGACAGCTCATCATCCCACTTTTTCCCTCCCCTTGTGCGCAGGCGTGATCTTCTTCTCCCTGGTGCTGTTCTCCGCCCCCATCGAGCCCACCCTTGCCCTCATGGGCCTCACCCCCCTGTACGCCGCCGTGCTGGTGGGTGCCGCCCAGAACATCTTCTCCAAGTCCTCCAAGTACTCCCTGTTCGACCCCTGCAAGGAGATGGCCTACATCCCCCTGGACAACGAGACCAAGGTGAGGCAATACGTGGCAGTACCTGAAGTGTGCAAACAGTGTGCTGGTGTATTGGGAACGCTGGCAGTGTGCTCGCCTCCTTCTCCGGGTACAAGACCGAGGCGGACGGAGGTGGTTTTCACTGTGCCACCTGGCAGTGCGTGTAAAAGATGCAAGTGCCTGGTTTGTGTGGACGGTTGTTGACTGCTTCTCCACCTGCCCCCTCCCCTTTCTTGCAGACCAAGGGCAAGGCCGCCATTGATGTGATCTGCAACCCGCTGGGCAAGTCCGGCGGCGCGCTGATCCAGCAGTTCATGATCATCGGCTTTGGCTCCCTGGCCGCCTCCACCCCCTACCTGGGCATGATTCTGCTGGGTGTGGTGGGCCTGTGGATCTTCGCGGCCAAGGTGGGTGGGCCTGCAGGCTGTACAAGGCTTGATGTGGGGATGTGTGAAGAGGGGGGCATGGGCATTGTGAGCATGCGTGCAGCCAACGTGTGGTGCTGACTGCCTGTTTGCTCGAGCGCTGGAGAGTGCCAAGCTGCCTGCCTCTGCCTTGGTTACCCGGGCCTCTCGTATCTAATCTCCTGTTCTTCCACCGAACTGTTGCAGGACCTGGACTGGCGCTTCGCTGCTGCCCAGGAGGACATGCAGAAGGCTGCTGCTGCTGAGGCCTCTGCGGACGAGGCCGACAGCGCCCCCGCGGCCACCGACGCCAAGCCCTCCACTGCTTAAGCCAAGCAGCGCCAAGCAGCCCTAGTAGTTGATGTGGCCCGCCGTCCTGGCTGCCTTGCCTGCCCGCGGCGGGTTGCGTGTGCTGCCACGGCAAGCCCTCTGCGAATGCAACCCGATTTGTGACGCGCGTGCCTGGGCCTCTGGTGCTGTGCTGCAGCCCCACCACGTGCCTTTTCATACATTGACTCACCCCCTCTAGTTGCTGTGCCCCCTGCTCGTCCGTGGCCCCTTTGCCACTCCCCTGTTGCCAGCCAGCCAGCGCACCTGACGCCTGAAACATCTCCTTCCTTTCTTCTCTTGCTCACTGCCGTACTGCTTTTGGGATTCCAACCACCAAGAATGTTCGTCCGCCATGAAATTCGTCATGGTGATTCATCCCTCTCTCTGAACAATCCCCCGTCCCGTCAGTTGCTTCAAGAAGAAGAACATGGAGGGTAGAGCCAGTGGTGATACCGTCATGCCTGCCAGCTTCGACGTGTCGCAATGGAGAGGCACTTGTGCATGTTGCAGGTTGCCAAGCTTCCTATTTCCCCTAACTCCAGCAATCATCCATGGGAGCAGCTCTTATTCAGGAAGCACACCACTGCGCACAGCAGCACCACGTCAATCTTGCGACCGCCGGTGCTGGCACCAGCAGTGCACCAAGGGCCCTGCCCTCCAGGTTGATGCGTTGGGTTTACAAGCCTGTGCGGTTTTCTTGTGCCGTTGATCGCTGCCTCTTCCCAGCGGCACCCTCAGCCGTGATGTCGGCAACATGGCTCTCAAGGGCGAATGCGCTTGCAACCTTTGCGGGCACGGTGTTGGCGATCCTAGCCCTGGCGGTGACGTCCACAGGTGCGGTCAGGGCAGCAGCGCCCCACCGTTGGCTTTCGGCAAGAACTGCTGGCGATCTTACTGCTGCAGCCCCTCCCCACCGCAGACTACTTCCACAAGGGCCAGCCAGTAGTTGATGTCAAGTTCCTGGGGACCGAGGGCCTGCAAAAGGAGTTTGGGCACGACCGGGTACGCCAACGCCGCTGCCGCTGCCGCCGCCACCACTGGCGGTGCCGCCCACTGCTCAGCTTGCATTCTCACCCTTCCTGGGCGTTGATGGAACCTGCTCATTGATGACCCTCTGCATACTGCGTTTCACATTTTGCGTCGTGGCTGCCTGCTGTGAGCTTCGCGGCTGTGACTTTTGGCGTTACCGCACCTTCGCACTTCCTTCAGGCACACGTTGTGCTCAACATGACGGCAGACCTGCGCAGCGAGTTCACATGGAACACCAAGCAGCTGTTTGTTTTTGTGAACTTCGAGTTTTCCACCAAGAAGAATGTCCGCAACCAGATGGTGATGTGGAGCGCGATCATTGAGGACAAGGTGCGGGCGGGCTGAGAAGGAGGGCCACATGGGACCAGGGTTGGGGAGCAAAGAAACGAGGGCAGGGACCAGGGTTGGGGAGCAAAGAAACGAGGGCAACCTGCAGCTGCACGCAGGAGCTTTGCAACCAGCAGCACACGCAGCACGGCAGTCATGCATGTGATGCCAAGCCGCATGCCCCCGAACCCCTCTGCCCACCGCTTGCCGCAGGCGGACGCTCTCATCCAGCTGCCCACGCTGCGTGCCCAGTACCCCTATGGCCTCACGGATCAGGGCTTCAACCTAAAGGGACGATCATTCGACATCACAGTGGCATGGAATGTGATGCCCCGGGTGGGCGCGCTCTACACACAGCGCCGCACATTCATAGGTTGGTGGCACTGCTGCTGCTGGGGTGCACGGCGCGGTTTGATGCAGCGGTTTTGCTGTGTACCTGCGTGCTGCAAGGCATGGGTCGGCTGCGGGCATGCAAGCGGCATGTAGGGACATGCAGTTTGGCAGGCTGCCTGTGAACCAACCCTAGTTAAGCTTGCTGGTGTGCTTTTGTGCAGGAATTGGACGGCTGCCAGAGGCGTACCTGCAGCCCACGCTGGGCAGGGTGCAGCGGCCGGGAAGCACAGAGATGATTGACATCGGCACTGGCTCAGCAGAAGAGGACATAGAGCCACACTACTATATGGAGGCTTAGCTGGGGCGACAGGCCGCCTGGTGTGCTGACAGGCACACTCGTCACGCTGGGCATCAGCATGCATGCTGCTCAGGCCCCGACTTGCTTCCAATCTTGTCGTACATGTTAAAAGCTCAATGATTGTAATGAGTCCACAAATGAATCGTCTTAGTCGCAGTCATCTTAGTCGCAGTCACAAGTAGAGAGTTTTCCGAACAGGCCCAACGCTCACTCAACACCCGTCAGCCCGGCAGCAGTGCTGCTGCCCTCGCCTGCCTGCTCAAAACGAGACAGAAAGAAGCGTAGGTCGAGCGTTTCGCTCTGTCGCGAGGCGGGCAGCAGCGTGAGGAAGGTGCGTAGGTGGCGATCGAACAGCGCATATACGCGGCCCATGCCGCCGCTGATTTCCTGCAGCACCTCTGCCGGGATGCTGGGCGAGTTGAAGACCTGCAGGGGAAAGTGCAGGTGTCATGTATAATTCCTACTCCGCATGTATGAGGCTATGCCTACAAGAGATTGGCAGCAAGCATTCACAAACGTGCCAGGCTTCCAAGGTCTGGCACATGCTTCCCGTGCTAGACCTTGGAAACCACGGCATGCATCCAAAATGCCTGCTCACCTCGGTGTTCCACTCCCCAGCCTGCTCGCTGTCCTGCACGCGCTGCAGGTACATAGTCTGCTCCGTCACGGCCTGCTCCACTGTGGCAACAAGACGCTTGATGGGCCCCTGCAGGAACGAGGCAGGGCAGGAGGTAACATAGGTGACACAAGTGCCTGTAGCGGCCTGCAGCAACACTCCGAAGGGGCGCATGCACAGAGCAGCCACCTAACTGATCAACAACCCCAACCCAACAGTTGCAGCTTCTCTACGAAATTCTCATGCCCAGCGCTCTCTCTTTGCCAGGCACCTTGCACATCCACCTCCTACCTGCACATCCAGCACCGCCCGCAGCGCCTTGCGCAGCCCCGACTGCACGTCAGCTGCTCCTGCACCGCCCACCCCCAGCGGCATCAGTGTCTGCGGCAGGCCATCCAAGAACATGCCCGCGGCGAGGGCCTGCAACCAAGCAGGGACGCAAGCCGGGGCTGGTGTCAAGTTGCTATTGCAGGTCTGCAAGGCAAGTCGAGCCGCACCAGCATGCACCCGTTGAAATTGCAAGCAGCGAGATGTACCCACGCATTTGGGGCCTTGACCATACACAGGCAGCCAGGCAGGGCAGCTTCCCTGCCCCACCTGCAGCGTGCCCTCATGCAGCGCGATGACAGCGTCCAGGTCAGCGGCCTTGGGCAGCGCAGCCATCAGCTTGGTCCAGTTGGGCTCCAGCACCTCAAAGGCGATGTAGTACTGCAGGCTGGTGACAAAGCTGGCCATCTCGGCACGCCGCGCGTGGAAGGCACGCAGCACAGGTGGCACGAGCTCCACATTGTCCACGCCCACGCCATGCAGCCGCTCCTGCGCGCGCAGCGCGCTCAGCCCGCGCTGCGCGCTGTTGATGTGTCCCCAGCTCTGCTCCAGCACCGACTCTGTGTGCTTGATTGTCCACAGCAGCCGGAAGATGCGCAGGTAGCCTGCGGCAGGGAGACGAGGCGGAAGGGGCCACGGCGCAGGTTGGAAGGTATGGAGAGTCAACAGGGGTGAGCAGCTGGAAGCATGCAGCTGGAAGGATGCCAATGCGGGTGCGGTCTAGCAGGACCATTGTGCCAATGTTGCTTTCCATGCTGTGCTGCGGTGCGCGATCAACCTCTGCGTGGCCCTCATGCTGCTCGTCGCACCTGCCATGGCATCCGGGCTCAGTACTGCACCCAGGGGGCCGTCGATGTGGTACTGCAGCGAAAACACGTCCCACCCCAGGTCACCCTCCAAGGGCTTGCCGGGCGGCAGCCGCACATCCACCCGCTGCAGCACATCCGCCTCGTCAGCGGCGGCGGAGAGGGAGCGCAGAGCGGCATCCAAATGGCCCTGCACACAGCAGAGCAGGGAGCGTGCGACCATTTGTTTCACACTCGAGCAGCTGCATGTTGACAGTGTCGACATGCCTGCGCCTGCGCATGCCTCGCTTTCAAGGCTATAGTGGTCATGCTCCTCGTGCAGCCTAGCAGTATCCTGTGCACCTGCCAACCAGTGCACACTGCCCAGTGCCACCCAGCGGCGTGCACACCCACCCAGCCTTGCGCTGGGCGCATACCTACCTGCAGCGTATACTGCGACACATCCTTTGCGCTCTTGTCCAGCTCATGCTGTGCCGCATCCAGCAGCACCCGCACAAAGTCGCCCTGGCCCAGCAGCAGGAAGCGCTTGATGGCAGCCAGGTGGCGGGGCAGCCCCTGCTGCTGGATCACAATGCCCAGGAGGTGGCTGGACACAGAACGCTTGACGTCGCCCACCGCAGACTCCAGCCACCTGGGGAGGTAGGAGAGCAGGGCATGGGGTGGAGGTCGTGACAGGACAGAAAACTCAAGTTTACTCCTTGCAGGCACATTGCCTGTTCCGCAGCCAGATTTTCAGGGACCGTGAATGCAAGTGACATGACAAGGGCTGCAAGGCCACGCACGCACTTTGCCGCCGGGAGCCTTGCTACACCGCCCTGCAAGGCTTACCGCAGCTGGCGATAGCTGCCGCCCCCTGCCGCCAGCTCCTGTGCGGGTCCGCCAATGGCGGTGGCCCACTGCGTGTCGCCGCACCACTGGCGCAGGAACGCGATGGTCTTGCCAGCGGTGAGAATATTTTGTGCCAGCGGAGCGCTGATGAAGCGAGGCTGCATGTCCGGGTTGAGGCGGTAGCCGCTGCGCCAGGTGGCGGCGGGGTCATCGCAGTGCGGCGGTGGCAGCTGCTCACGCAGCACCAAAAACTCCTGGTTGCCCGCATCCAGCGCGCCGCTCAGCACCCACAAGCTGATCTGCTTGAAATAGGGCACGCACGCCTCCTCCAGCACCGGCGCCACCACCTTGCGCACCAGCGGGTCGCCGTGCTTGGAGAGTGCGTGCAGCGCATTGAGCGCCTGGCCGCCACGCACACCCGCTGCCGCCTCTAGGCAGCCCGCCAGCACGCGCAGCCGCCCCTGCGGCTCTGCCAGCCACACTTGCAGGCGGCGCAGCGTGAGGCTGCCCTCGCTGGGCGCCGTGGGCCGGCCGGCGGCATTGACGCCCGCCGCCTGCTGCGCCTGGGCCTCAAGTATGGCCACCAAACGGTAGTAGGCGCCCACCTCGCGGCGGGCCGCGGCCACGAGAGCTTCGTGCACCACGCTCTGCAGACCGCTCAGCTCCGCAACGATCCGCTCCACCTGCTTCACAAGCCATCCCAGCTCTGCGGTGCGGTTCAGCAGCTGCTGCTGGGTCACCGGGATATCGGAGGCTGAGCTGACGGCGTAGCGGTCCTCCCCCTCGCCCCAGTGCAGGTGCCGCCCGCCCGACAGAGCTGCGCAGGCCGCAAGAGCGTCGTGCACAAGCACGTGCTCCGCGACGGCCGCCATGACGGGCGCAATCTGAGAACAGGCGAGATGGAACCATGAGGCTTTCAAAAGTGTCACCGCCTGTGCTGACGTCACCCGCACTTGCACAAAACTCCTCTGCCGGCTTGACCAAGGATGCTAGGTCTAACGTGGAGGCAGATGCGATGGAGGTATGATCTTATCAAAACTTGAGTAGCTCACCTGCAACCCCTGCACTGCTTTGGCCGCACTGGGCGGACGGCCAACCTGCCAACCGAGTCGTCTGGCCAATCATATAGCGCACTTGGCCACCAAAGGCACCATGATGTGACCATGATGCGACAGGAGAGCTTTACAACATCAAATGCAGAGCGACAGCATCATCATCTGGTAACACAGGGGCAAAGTTGCAGTGCTAGGATTGAGACGAAAGAACACAAGACAGGGTAGGTCTGGGGTGGCGGAAAGGGTGTGGTCAGGTGCGGGTGCGGGTGAGCAAAGGGCTCCCTGCACCGGTTTGTTATTTCGAAGAGAGCTTCACAGGCTCAAAAGCCTCCACACAGCCTGCTTCGGTCCTTGGCAGGCAGCCGGACAACCTCGGTGTGAGCCCGCCGCTTAGCCGGTGTTCTGCATGCCGGCCGCAATGCCCTGCATGGACAGGAGGCAGCGGGGACGGAGCCAAGCCAGCTTTGTCAGTGCACAGGCACCAGCAACAGCTATAAAGTACACGGTGCGCTGCAATTACTGGGGTGCACCTCAAGTAACCCCCGGCGGATGGGCAGAAAGTATGCAAGAACATCAACGACGGGCAGGTAATACAAGCTGCCCAGGGAGGCCCTCCCACGCACCTTCATGGTGATGATCAGCGTGTCCTCCACGCCCCCAATGAAGGGGTGCGGGTTTGCATCGCCGCGGCTCATCAGCGCCAGCGCCTTCTCCGAGGGCTTGTAGTTCTCCGGCACAATCTCCTCCAGGGGCTTGCCTGCCTCCAGGGCGCGCAGCGTCTTCAGGCAGCTCACCTGCAGGGGGGACAGAACGAGGGGGTGGGGGTGGGGGTGGCAAAGGGGCAGGCATGATGAGCCGAGTGAGCCTGGGGACGACTTTCCTCCATGGGCTTGCCCGCCAGCGTCTCCAGGGGCACAACGTCTGCAGACAGCTCAACTGCAGAGGGGATCAGGGCGAGAGGCAGGAGGCCAGGGGACGGGGCGGCAGAGGAGTGGACAGGAGGTGCTGTGAGCTAACTGCCTGGCAGGGAGCACACGCCTGTAGGCAGATGGTGCAAGCACCCGCAGGCCCAGGTCCCTTGGTGGGAATTGACCAGTTTTAGATGGTCACCAGCTGGCAGCCGAGCAGCAACGCCAGGCCACCCAACAACCGCGAGCAGCTGAGCGCGCGCCAGCCGGGCCGCACCTGCAGGATGTTGAGCGGTGCGACGTAGGGCGCGCGCAGCTGCAGCTTCTGCTGCAGGAAGGCCGTGGAGCTGGAGCTCAGCAGCCGGCTGTGCTTCATGATCTGCAGGGCGCACGGGAAGGAATGCGGTGTGTGAGGTCAAGGAGGTGGAAACGTAAGACCAAAAACGCCCACAAGTCAAAACGCATACACACACAGTCTAGTGGCTGCATATGTGGGATGTGTGGATTGGCTGCGTCAGCGACACCCGGAGAGAGCCCGCCATCGACTTTCTGTCAGACAAGTTGACACGGTACGATCACTGTCTCCAGGCCTGTCCTCCGCATTGCCTTTCTTCATCTTATTAATAAGGCACCCTTAATTCTAAACAAATGAGCTTCCACAGGCATGACCAGCAGATATAGGCATCTGAACACGCTTTCTCGTTCTCACCGTCAGCAGCGCGCGCTCCGTCTCATCAAACTTGACCAGCAGTGCATCGCCCAGCCCGTGCAGCTCGGGCTCCACCAGCGCACGCTCATACCTGCATCCATACAAACGGGATGGTGCACGCGTGTAGGAGACGTGAACGAGTTGCCAAGCACCCCCAGGAGGCAAGCGATGCCGGGAGGCAAGTGATCAGCGCACCGCACACTCCCTCCTCTATCAGCGGCTGCCGGCCAAGCACACGCTACAGCCTGCCTCGTTCGTCTTGCCGCCGGGGGCGCAGCACTGCGCCCGTGAGGGTGTCCCTGATCATGTCTTCCCGGTCGAGACCACATACGCGCAGGTCTGGCTGGGCAAACACCGCCTGCAAGGCACACAACAACGCGCCCCGCTGCGCTGGGCGCCTTGAGCCTCAAGGCATCCTGTGCCACTCACATCTTCACCACGCGTGGGTCCGCCTTGGCAAACACCATCTCCAGCATATCCAGGGTCACGCGGAAGAACATCCAGTTGGTGTACATGTCCTGCAGCGGGGGCAGGAAACGAGGGAAACGGCATGACAGAAAGCAAGCACGAAGCGAACGATGAAGACGCGAATCAAGGCACGGCAGGCCCGCGCCAGAGAGGCAGACGTGGGTGCAAGCTGGGCATTGAGGCAAGAGCAAGGGCAGGGCAAGCATCGATGGCGCTCCACCATGCCTATCCAGCAAGTCCGCCCTCCCGTCTCTTCACGCTCTCATTTCCCACCTGCAGCAGCTCCAGCTTGCCCGCCTCAATCATCGAGGCCAGCGCCTCGCCTACGCCCAGCCACACGGGCAGGTGGAAGCGGACCTGCGGGTAGGAGCAGGGAACATCAAGTTATTGGCTCTGTTGCTGACTTTCAAACAACAACCACAGACACCTCATGGAGCCGCCTCACCAACCGAGAGTAGTAACATAACCAACCCCTGCTGCCCACCTGTGTCCAGGCAAAGATCCAGGGGATGGCGCGCAGCGTGTCGATTGAGCCGTGGGAGCGGCGCTTGGCGGGGCGGGATCCAATGTTCATGCGCCCCAGCTCATTCACTGCACACTCACAACAGTCAAGAGGAATGGAGGGAGCAGCATGAGGGAACCAGGGGAACCGAGATTGGGGGCGAAGCGCCTGGGAAGGAGGGGCAATGCTAATGCAAATACGGCAGTCTCACCGACTGTCACCGAACCAACCCACCTGGCGTGATGGCCTGGAACAGGGAGACAAAGCGTGGGTCGTCCCGCACCACTGCGCGGTACGCATCGCACGACATGTTTGCCATATCGTTCATCGTGTCGCGCCACAGCTGCAGGGCAATGACACACAAACACAGGTCAACGCAAGATTATTGACAGAAGAGGCCAGAACTCGTGCGCATCCAGGGTATACCTGGCAGCGGCACAGGGACGGGCCCTTGATCCAGGCAGCTTGAACAACAGGCGCCATAACCACTGGACTCAGCCGACAACAAAAGAAACAACAAAGGGGCAGCTGCCTGACAATGCGCAGCCCTATCCCCTGCAAGATCACCTGCGGTGGCTCCTTGGTGGGTGCCAGGGTGGCCTCCAGCACAGCCGAGGTGTACCTGCAAGCAAAGCAAAACACAGGGACAACAATAGCTCAACTGCTGTTTGCGTGTGAAACGTGCTGCATGCATGGGGTGCAAAGACTTGACCAGTGCAGTGCACAAGAGGGCACAGCTTTGCGCACTGCAGGACAGGCAAGGCCAAGCCCAAGAGCACAGGGGCATCACAGGCCAGCAGAGAAGCTGGCAGGCACTCACAGATCCATGGTGTGGAAAGCACTCTCCTTCTCGCCAAACTGCTGCTCCATGACCTCTCCCTGCAGTGTCACACAGTAGCAACATCATCTAACCAGCATCTAGCGCGTGCAGTCGGTTGGCAGAGTACGCAGCGGCAGCCACACAATCGCGTCCTGCCACTGTCCCACCACATATGCGGTGTCTTCGCGAGTTCAACAGGACCCACCTGCACAGTCACGCGAATGGTGCCCCGGATGGTGCCCGGCGGCTGAGACAGCACAGCCAGGTGGGCGGGGCCGCCGCCGCGGCCCACTGTGCCGCCGCGGCCGTGGAACAGAGTCATGTGCACGCCGAACTCGTCGGCAACCTTGGTCAGCTTCTCCTGAACCTCGTACAGGCCCCAGGCGGCCGCCAGGCGGCCAGCATCCTTGCCGCTGTCGCTGTACCCAATCATGCACTCCTGCGGGGACAAAGGAGCAAGGAGAGGCAACTTGAAGAAGAAGGAGCGTTGGCATGCAGGCTGTGCGAGGCACATGCAACAGGACGAGCGAGACGAGGCGAAAGAAAACAGATCGAGGTTCGCACACAAGGTAACAGTACAAGCACCCACCGACATAAATTTGTTTAATGAATGAGCTGCAGGGCACAGCCACCCGGCATGGCCAGTGGTCTTACAGGACGACGCAGAAGAGCCCGGCTTGACATGACCATGCGAAAAGACCTGAGCGCTTCCTGGCTAGTGCCTGATGCACACAATGTACCAATCAATCTTAAAACCACACAACCATTGACATAACAAACAAAACAGCTGCGTACCTGCTGGCCACCAATGTGTGCAAAGTACCAAGGGTTGGAGAAGAGCTGGCGCATTGCGGTCTCCGCATAGTTCAGGTCATCCAGAGTCTCAAACAGGGGCACCACCCGCAGCATGGGCGTCACTGCACAAGGGGTGAGTTTGAGGGCGTGTCAATAGTTGAACCGGGCACATGGGCATCGAGCGTCTCAGGCAGGCAGCACACGCAGCATGGGGGTGGCTGTAGACTGAAATCTTTCAAGGAACACGGCCTGGTGCAGAGTAAAGCTTTGCATGCAGGGGGAGGAGCGGATAGACACACAGGAGCGGACAGACACACAATGCACGTGCAGCAGGGCACGCGGACAGTAATAAATGTTGTGTGCACATACTAGCCAGCATGCCAGACACTCGTTGCACAAACTACCCGCGACAAGCACCTGCGCACTCCTTCTGCAGCAGCACCACCGCCAGCACGTCCGAGGCGGTGTGGCTCATAGAGATGATGTAAGCGCCAAGCGAGTCGGAGGGAAGCTGAGCCAGCATGCGGAAAGTGCCGATGACGTCAGCCACCTGCAGGGGAAGGCATGTGAAAAGGCAAGGCAGGAGTTGAGAGGGGGATTAGACCCTTCTCGTCGACCCTTCAAGCTCCTGACCTTTTTGTACCGAAAAAACCCAAGCCACTGCAGACCAGCCAAAAACAAACACATGCCTGCTGTGCGTGCTGTTTTTGCCGTGGTCGGACAGCTGCACCCCTGTTCTGCTTACTTGCCGACCCCAGCGCCAGCGCTCACCTCAGGCGTCATGGGCAGGTCGGGCGGCAGCAGCGGGCGCTTGCCGGTGAGCTCGCCCACCAGGAACTCCATGCGCTTGTCCTCATCCCACTCCCTGCACCAATGTGCACAGCATGCAATTCGTTTGGGTTTTCAGGACAGACCAGCTCGCAGACTGCGTCCCATTGTCTGCGTTTGAGCAAAACAAGAGCACAACTTCACAATAAACTTGCGCACCATGAATCGCCAGACTTTGCATTTAAGACCAAAATTTCCAAGTTAAACACAAGGCTTGCGCACCACAAATAGCTCCGGCTACCGGCTGCCCTACCGGCTGCCTACAGCTCCCCCCTCTCCACTGATTTCTGTTTCGTGCGCATTGCTGATGTAGTAGATGGTTCAACTTACTTGCAGAAATCCCGATTCATTAGTGATGCCGACAACCGCCCACAGCATGCATCACCCGTCCCCACGTTTGATGACAAAAAAGCACAAAACAACACAAATAAATATAACAAAACAACACAAATAATCAGCTCACTTGTAGGATCCCAGGCCCAGGTATGTGGTGATGGCGTCAAGTGCCTCGGTGTGCTTCACGCTCTCCTGGCGGATGTCCAGCCGGCACAGGAAGAGGCCAAACATGCGGGCCTGCAAGGAGGGAGGCGAAGCAAGAAAGACAGACGTTTTCATGTGAGTCAGGGGGCGGCTGCACAGGTGTCAAGTTGTGCTGAAGGTTCGGCATACACTTGAAGAGGCCACACATGCGGGCCTGCAGGCAGGAGGACGAGGACAGGCGCTGGCCAGATGCAATACATGGGCGACACAAGAAAAACACAGTGCAGGGCAAGCTCCCTGCAGAAGCCTTTGCGGACTCGCGCTGGTGCCAGCCAACCCAGCTTAAGCTCTTGTGGCTGCTGACATGGCGCAGGTGCGAGTTTGCAATAATAACTGTGCCCCATGCAAACCTGGCACAGCACACCATGCTGACCTGGCGCCGTCCCTGCCCTAGCATGAAAGCTAGCCTGGTGCAGCACCTTCAGCAGGTGTGCGCTGGCAATGTGTTCACCCTGTACTGAACTGGCGCAGCGCGCCCCTACCCCTCGTGCCCCACCCTGGAAGCTGACCTGGCGCAGCACATCCAGCATGTGCGAGTTGGCAATGTGCACGTCGCCAGTAGAGATGAGAGAGTCGTAGCACATGCGCAGTGTGGACATCAGCTCCTCTGCACAGGCGAAGAGAGAGCAAAGCAGGGCCGCAGCAGGTCAAGAGGGATGGGTGCAAGGGAGCATAGTGGTCGTAGCACATCCGCAGCGCAGATGCTGGCTTTGGCTGCACCTGGGCAAAGCTGGGCAATCGGACACGGCAAAGCAGAACAGCGAATTGCAACACAGGCGCAGCCTGG
Source organism: Micractinium sp. NFX-FRZ (assembly GCA_029339195.1). NCBI lineage: Eukaryota > Viridiplantae > Chlorophyta > Trebouxiophyceae > Chlorellales > Chlorellaceae > Micractinium > Micractinium sp. NFX-FRZ. The sequence goes on from JAPTJF010000166.1 coordinate 16,381, forward strand.
GCATCAAATCAACAGTTCGGATTGTACCATGTGGAGCACTAGATATGATTCTGGAGGAAGCAAGACAGCCAGATAGCCACACTAGACCTCGTCGAGGTAGGCCTGCACAACAGCGCCTTGTGCACATTCACACAACAGCAGGAACTCATTTACAAGGTTTTGAACCGGTCAACTCACCCTCGTCGCGGTATGCCTGCGGGTCGTTCTCAAGCGCCTCGTGCACATTCACACCAGGGTGCTCCAGGCAGTGGTGCAGCACGTCCCTGCAGGGCGGTGACAGACAACGAGAGAAACGCTTCAGCAACAGTTGATGAGGCAGGTGTGATCAATCTGGGGTGCTGCAAGCACGTCCGGCCCTTGCACAGCCAGCGGCAGCTTGCACCTGCCAACGCACGACAGAGCATGAACTGACAGGGCAAGGGAAGAGCGCTTCGCCCAGCATGGCAGGCACACATGGCAGGGGTGGGACGAGAGAGCGAACTCACTTGGTGCGCTGCAGGCGTGCGCGGACGTCAGAGAGCACGAGACGGAAGGGCTCATTGATGGACATGAAGACCACGTCATACGTGTTCTTCTTGGTCTCAAGGAACTCCCCCTCAGCGCCCGCAGCGTGCTTGGCCTGCACCTGGTGCGCACGCTCCTGAAGAGCACAGGGAGGGAAGTGCATGGCAGGAGGTAGGCATGGTCAGCAGGGTCATATCAGCACAGGGTACAGAGTGCTGACCTGCACCTGGCGCGTGCGGTTCTGCACAGTACAGCAGTACAAGAGGGTGGCAGGACAGGCGGGTGGTGCAGTCGGAACTGAAGGTCAAGAGCGCAACATAGAGCAGCTGTGCCTGACTTGCGGGCAAAGGGCCGGTAAGCACACGGCACAGTGCGGCACGGCCAGCAGCATGGCCAGTTGTCCCGCATGCCGACTCGTGAGCAGCATACTGCCGCCGCATGGACTGAAGTTGAAGCTGCAAGGTGAGCTTACCCTGAGCTCCGGGGATGCACGCCACATGGACAGCTCGTACATCAGCTTCTCCACCTGCTCAGTCATCAGGGTGGTGGCGCTGCAAGGAACAGAAAGGAATAGCAACGAATGCTGCAATCAAGAATAGTGTTTAAAGAGGAAAGCTCCTCCTGCTCGGCCATCAGGGTGGTGGCGCTGCAGAGGAAAGAAGGCACACCAGTGTATGTGTGCAGCTAGTGTACTGGGCTACTACATGTGTGAGACAGCAAAGTGCACTAAGAGATGTCAATAGCCTGGCCTGCACAGCAGCTGTTTTGTCTTTCTTTCTGTTTGTTTTTGCAACTGCTTCCTGCGTTGACAGGAACTGATACAGGCACCGCAGAGCCAGTTTCAGCACATTGCCACCTGCCAGTTCCAAGTATCCCTGCCCCGGTGCACCTCTGCATCTCTGCTTGCGCCTTGCTTCCCTGCACGCACTGTTTGTACTGCATTCGCACCTCAGGCGTGCGCCGATCACGACGTCACGGGTGGTGTCAGGAGTGACAAAGGGGTTGCCATCGCGGTCACCGCCCATCCAGGCGCCTGCAGGGAGAAAGGAAGGGAGGGAGGGTCATGGACCGTAGCAACAGCGGCAGCGGCCATCCAGAGGCAGGAGAAAGAGAAGGAAAAACGACCAGGACACCGCACAAGCAGGCAGGACAGGATCAGCCTCCCAGGTAGGCAAGCGCATGGCGCCCCACCAAATGAGAGCAGCGGCAACACCAGCTGGCCAATGTCATCTCGACGGCAGCGCAGACCACATGAACTCGGAGCCCATACAGCGCAAGCGCGTATGACAAAAAGCTTCTTCTCTCACCAAAGGAGAAGAGCTTGGCGTCCAGCGGCAGCATCGGCTGCCCAATGTTCTTCAGAGCGGTGTCGATGCGGCGCAGGAAGACGGGGAGGCCGGAATAGATCGTCTCGTGGAAGTAAGTAAGCCCCTCCCGGGACTCGTCTTGGGGGGAGGGCTTGCGCCGGCGGATCTCGTCGGTGCGCCAGGCACCCTGGATCTGGCTGCGGGGCACAAACAGAGTAGGTAGGAACACAAGTGTACAGTAAACCTCAAATTGGCGGCGGGCACAGAGAGCAATGGAAGGGAGGGCTTGCACCGGTGGATCCTGTTGGTGTGCCAGACGCACTATACCTGGCTGCAGGTGGATGGAGAGGGAAAAATTTAGAGGGCAGGGAAAAGGGGGCATGCGTGTGCAAACCCGTGCAGCCTAGCACCTGCCGAGCATTGCATGTCCCTGGCATGTAATCCCACAGCTGACTTGTACATGTGTACGAGCTGTAGCTGACCACCAAGGATGGCTGCCCGTGTGCGGACCTCATTCACCGCCTCCAGGCAGCGGCGGCTTTTGACAGGCAGGAACTGTATCAACACCCTTTAACCACTACACTGCATTGAGGCACAATGAGCTGCGTGCTCACTACTCTATTCCCACTTCTTCTGACCAGCTGCGGATGCTTGTGCCCAGCATCTCCGGTGCTCATGCGATCGTGACGAGGAAACCCAGAGCATGAGAAACGAACTAAACCCAGAACGCGCCTACCTGCGGATCTCGTCCAGCGTCTCCAGGCGCTCGTAGTTTGAGAGGCGCGTGTTGTGCAGGCGGTCCATGGCGTGCCGGATCTCCCCATACTTCTTCAGCATAGATTGCCGGGTCGCCTGCACAGCACCGCAACACAACGCACATCCAGGGATTACGAAAAAATTAACAATAGTGCAGGAGACTCAACCTCGATGTGCTTCTCCAGCATTGAGCATCGACCTGCGAGTGGCCGGCAAAGCGGCTCACAAAGGTAATCATAGTAAAAAGTGCAACATAAAGAGCAGGTTTCATGGACCTGTGCATAATTCTTCAGCATTGACTGATGGATGGCCGCACGCTCAGTCCGTGCAAGAGGAAAGCCGGCAGCACAGGCCGAGTCGGAGGCATTGCCAGTACTGTGCTGCCACCTGAACTTGACAGCATTAACAGGCACCAATTTACTGGTGTATGCACAGCAGTTCCTCACCTGTGTGGGGTGCGCTGTGAACACGAGGTCCACGGTTTGGTTGCACAGCGCGGTGTAGATGTCCTCCGGCTTGATGCCCAGCTTGCTCACCAGCCGCTGCAGAGACTTGTTGGTGGAGCGGGTGGCCTGCTCCACCTGCAACACGGAATAAATAGCGCAAAGGAGGAAGTACAGGACAGGGTTGATGGCGCGGCCAATCACTCGTTGATGCACAGACTTCTTTGTGAACCGGGCAGCCTGCTCCACCCACACCGTGCACGTGACGCACACAGCGGGAGGGGTGGTGATAGGTGTCACAGTGTAGGGGCACAACTTGCAATGTGGTGGCCTTTGGCGTGCAGCAATCGAGCGCACAGGTCCCACAACGCGTCGCAGTGCAGCTGTCAAACTTCCGCCGGAGCCGCTTGCGCAGCGAGCAGCTGAGCGGGGGTCGGGAGGCGTTAGTTTACCTCGCCCAGGCGCGCCGCCTTCTCCACACGTGCCGTGATCGACTCCTCAGTCACGTTGTGCAGGTTGAGCAGCTGAGAGAAGGCGCTGGACACCTGCGCGCAGTATGTCGGATCACAACAACTCAAGTGCTCGGCCAGAAGTAACACAAACGAGTGATGAAGCATGGGAGAGAGGCCTGAAAGCCAAGAGCGGGCAAGGCAGGATGGGCAGGGCGGGAACTTGTCAAAGCGTAAAGCGTAAACACAGACAGCCATCAGCAGGCACCAACGCTGCTTTGGTGCTGAGTGCGGAGAGCGCTGACAACAAAAGCAGCACGACCACCTTTACCCCTGTCACCGCTCTCTGTCTACATCACCAATATACGTCATAAGCTGCAACTGCTGTTCTCTGTGCTGCTGGGGATCGCCCGTACCGCCGCTGCCAGCGGCTCTTGGCAGTGTTGTCAGCAGGCGACTGCAACTTGGGCGGACTTGGTAATCAGCAGCGCCAGCTAGGCGCGCACTGTAGCTTTCCCACCCACCCACCCTCGCGCTCCTTTGCCCTCTTGCAATCCCTGAGTCCCGTCCAACGCAAACATTCAATCTTGCTTCGCTGTCATCAATACCCTGCTGTAACTTAGGGCGGGGCACGTAACGCTGGCGCCAACAACCCTACCAACAGCAGCAGAGGAGAAGCGAAAGCCCACGCACGAGGATGGATTCGTCAGGGGTCAGCGCCTCCAGCCGCTTCTCCAGCATCTCAAAGTCGCTGTCGCTCTCAGACAGGCACCAGGCCTGGGCCAGCGCAAAGATGACGTCCACCTGCACATAAACACATAAAAAACAACAACAACAAGGTAACCATCTTTTACTTGAGTCTGCTGCGCATGTGCGCACGGCCATGCGGACGAACGCATGCCGTGGTGGCCCAACCGCGGACAGCAGCACCCTCATGATAGGCGCTCGATCACTGCGTTCAAACTCAACAGCCCACTTTGTCCATCTTGCTGGCCACCTGCCGGTGGTGCACAGCCGGCAGAGTTGCTTGAATGCCAAGTAAGCAGGCCCCTGAACCTGCCCACCTTGTTGGCCAGCTGCGGGTGGTGTGCCCGGAAGACAGACAGGAAGGTCTGGCGCAGCAGATCGTCGTCCTCCTTTAGCAGTGCCTGGTTGACCTGCACAAGCAATCGGGAATGACAAAGTATTTTCGAGTCGACTTTGCAACACATGGAGGCACAGCAGGCCGTTATCCTTCTTCAGCATGCATGATAGGCCTGCAGAGTGGGAAGAGTACGTCGCACAAGTAACTCAAAGGTGATGTAGCAGCAGACATAGATAGAAGTGCAGCAGTGGAAGGGGGAACACACTCGGAGGCGTGGACGGTGAGTGGACCGCTGGGGCGGCGGTCGAGGGGCCACAAGGATAGGCGGCCCAAACAGTACCCCTATACCGCACCGCACGCAAGACTTTATGCAATCAGACCAGGCCACGACCTAGGAGGCGCCACAAACAGCAAAATAGGGCTTACCTCCAGAGCATAGCTCGAAATCCCCAAGTTTCCAACATGGCTCATCGAGGTAGACAGTGTCTGCTGCATGTTGCCCAAAATTGAGCTGCCAGAAGGCGCGACCGCTTGGCTGAGACTCTGACTGCTGCGAGGGCTTTCCGCTGGGGCCAGTGGTTGTTTGTGCCCGCTGCTGCGGCCTCCAAAGCTGGCTGTCCTGAATTCACGGGAGCCAGGGATGGCCCGCAGCAAGAGTATCAGATAGACTGGCGATGCCCTGAAAGCCCTCCCCGGAGCCTGGCGCTGCACGCGAGACTGAGGCGGTGATCGATGTTAGAGAATTGCAAGTTGTCACGGGGGCTTAGCAGTATGCAGTATGCTCTGCTCGCCAGCCACCAGCTGGCGGCGGCGTGAGGTGGCGGCCACGCCATCTGGCGCATAACTCTGTCTGTGGCAAAGCTAGCATCTCACATTTAACCAAAAGCCCCGTGTTGCCCCTGTGCCTATGATGCTTGTGGAGGTTCGGCATTACGGAGTGCTGTGCATGTGGTCTCCCTGAAGGCCCAGCACGTGACGGGAGACGCCTCGGGGCTTGTCGGCCGTGCGTCTGGGCTAGGCGCAAATGTCTACAATCTACACATAGTGTTCCATCTATAATCGACTGCATCCTGTTACGCTGACGTGCATGGCACTTGCATTATGCATGCGGACACCACTCTCACAGAGGTAGTGGGGCCAAGTAACAGCCACCACTCTCACCTCGTCACATTCAGCAAGTGAGCACCTCTGATCAACCAGAATCACGTTTTGTGCAAGGACGGCTGCAGCACTTGGATGTAAGCTACTGTGGGCGCACAAAGTATGGATCTGGGACATTGCCAGGGTGGGTCAGAGATGCCCCCATGATCAGCGGGGTGCTTCAAGGGAAAAGCTGATTCTGTCATCTCCGCTACCTCCACTGTGCCACTGCCACTGTGTCAGGATCGAGGATTCACGCTCATTTGGATCTTTAATATAAGCTTTCTACGTGCAGCTTCACCGCCATCTGGGCTGGCGACAGTTTGCGGAAAAAGCCCTTGCAAGTGTGCTGCCAACGAGTCCCAGGTGCCCCGTAAAAGTGCCAGCTCTGCGCGCCCATCTGCCGCTGGCAGATTACTGTGCTACGTCTAGTTAGCAGAGGTTGTTCGCGCAAGAATCGACCTCACTATGGGTGGAGGGGCATGCAATGGCAGGGAACGTGGCGTCACGGCTCCACCGCCTGCGCCGCTGCCGGCAGCTGCCTCCGCCATGGCATTTGTTTAAGAAGATCGCTCTCATCTTTTGTCTGCTGCGCAGTAATTTATGGCATAATCACGCATTCTCCATCTGTGCAAGCAATCAAGAAGGAGGCTAGCAACCCCGCAAAGCCGCCAGTCGCCGGTGCGGCACGCTCAGGTCGAACAGAGCCTCGAGATTGTTCGAATTGAGGTGAGCTGGTGGTGCCAAGAAACAGGAGGGCAGCACCACTGCAGGTGCCGATCGAATTCACTTGTTGCACAGCGCCTTGCGGTGGTATGCGCGGCAACTCTGGACGTTGATCGAGCCTTGAAACGTATCAACCCCCGCTGCGATAACCCCCCGGCCTGCCACCGCCTGCTGCTACCGACCACCGCCACTCGCCGCTGCCGCCCGTTTGCCTGGCACTGTGCAGGCGTGCAAAGGTGTCCATTGATGGCGGCCAGCACCCCGCTGAATGCCCGGGCGGTGGCAGCAGCATACAATGGCACATACACACGGCTGGCAGTCTTTGACACGAGCGGCCGGCTAACCGTATTCCACCGCGAGGGCGCCAGCCGCGGCTGGGCGCTGGCACACAGCCTGGCAGCGGAGGGCCTCCGCATCACGGCGCTGTGCTGGGCTCCTGAAGAGTTTGGCAGCGTTCTAGCTGGAGGCGCAGCGGATGGCAGCGTTGCCGTGTGGCAGGACGGGCCTGGGGTGCAGGGCTGGCGGCTGGCGGCGCGACTTAAAGAGGGCTCTCTGGGTGTGCAGGACCTCGCTTTTGCCCCGCCTGAGCACGGCCCCCTGCTGGCGGCCGCATATGCAGACGGAGCGGTCAGGTGTGGGGAATTGGTGGGTGCCATGTGTTCTCGGATTGCCAATTTCAACAACCACCTTCTGGGAAGCGGCGGGTGCCAGTGGTCCTCACAACACCAATGTGAACCGCCTTGTCTGCTGCACCTCGGCAACTCACACACACGCTCAGCTGCCGCGGGGCGTGTGCTGGCATGTGTGCGCCCCGGTGCAGTTACCGCCGCTGTGGCGCACACCTCCTGCTATCGTGCCAATCTGATTGATGCCACCACCGGTGCAGGTTTTTTGAGGCCTCGGACGTGCTGGCTGCCTCTGGCTGGGAGCTGCAAAACCACTTCCGGCTGGGCAGCTCTACCGGTGCAGCCACTGCTCTGAGCTGGCGGCCCGCAGCGCCTGGCGTGCCGCCGCTCCTGCTGGTTGGCACGGCGCAGGCTGGGGCCCAAGTGTGGATGTACCGCCAGCAGCTCATGCGCTGGGAGCATGCAGCGACGCTGGGAGGCCCGCAGGTAGTTCTTCGCCCTGCGCAGGCACCAGGCTGCCACCTCCTTGTCTTCCGTCCACTTCATGTCTGCTGCTCCTGTATCAACCGCGCTTGCAGCTGGTGTGGGCCTGTGACTTCTGTGGCGGCTGTGAATGTACTTGATGTTTTTTGAAATCACTGGCACTACCCACGCTACCTGCCCTGTGCTGTGCAGGAGGCAGGTGGGCGGCCCGTGGCGGATGTCGCATGGGCGCCGACGCTGGGCAGGCCCTATGATATTGCAGCCATGGCAGTTGGACCGGCAGTGCTGCTGTGGCGCTTGACGGGCGCGGCAGACAGCCTGCAGGTGCGCGCATGAATAGCATGCGGCCTGGGGCACAGTTGGATAGGGCGCGATGGTGCTGGGTCAGACTGCACATGCTTGTTTCTGTGCTTTCTCCAGGAGCAAAGAAAGCAGCATTGCCTGTTATTCTCTGCAGCGTATACATGAGCAAGCACTGCTTTCTCTCTGCTGATGCGGCACGTTGACAGGCCTTCAACCCTCCGTACCGCTGCTGCGCCCCGCTTGCCATGCTTCGCAGGTGGAGCAGCTGGCCCGCCTGCAGCATGCAGCCAACGTGTGCCAGCTGGAGTGGAACCTGCTAGGAAGCTGGCTCGCGGCCTCCACGGATGCGGGGGAGGTGTGCATGTGGCGGCCGGACCTGGGGGGCGAGTGGCTGTTGCTCAATAAAGTGGTGGGAGATCCAGAGGCGGTGGCAGTCTGAGGATGCAGTTGTACCCCTGGTGGTTAAATGCTGCTGTCCTGCTTAGCCCTGTGATTGCCCTATGAGCAGCAGGGCATGGAAAAAGTGTGAAGAGTCGATGCGGGAGCAAACATAGAGGAAGAAGAGGGGTTGGGGAGCACGTGCAGGGGTGAGATGGTGTCGGAGCTGTGGGATGCACAAGAACGCCGGTAGGTAGGAAAGATGAACGACCCTACAAATACCGGCAAATGTAGGCACAAACTTGTGCTATGTTGGCATGCGCATGGAGCATGCATGCAGATGACCATGAGGGTGCCGGATAGCACACCTTCGCATGCCACTCTGTCACGCTGGCTACTGCGGCGTCTGGGGCGTGCCGCTGCTGGGGTCAGCAGCCCCCGACACTTCTGGGGTGCCTGCCTCTGGCTGGTGCGCATGCGACAGCTGGACTGCCTCCACCGCTGCCTGCCAGGGTGGCAGCGCCTGCAGCTCCTGCCAGTACGGGTCATCCAGCACCAGCTTCTGTGTTTTGGCGTCCCGCCGCAGCTTGTGCAGCTTATCCAGAATTCCCACGTGCACCTGTACACAAATATAGTTTGAAGCGAGCATGGTGGACCGTGACTGAGCAATCAGTGGACCGTGACTGAGCATGCAGCAGTGATACAGGCGGGGGCCGGTGGTGACTGCACCAACCCTACTGCCCAGCGGGCTCAGCAGTCACCTTCATAGTGTGCGCATCCACCCAGGCCGCCAGCTGCTCATCTGACTGGTCGGGATCTAGCAGGGGCGCCTTGAGCATGTGCTTGATGCGGGGCCACCAGCCCGGCTCGTTGGCTGCCACTGAGCTGGGCGGGTGCGCCGGCTGGTTGCGCAGCCAGTCCCAGTTGAGCATCTGCAAAGGCCAGGCAGGGAAGGCAGCAGCGCCAAGAAAAGTGAGAGGCAGGCAAGGCACTAAGCAGCATGAGCACTCTGTCAGCCGACGCCCAGCCGCCCTGCAGCAAGGCACATCAGTGCAAGCACACTGGCGCACCATGTAGAACCCCGCACTCTCGTCGTCCCACATGATGCACCGCTTGTTGTTCTCCAGGCAGAAGCGGTCCATCTGCATGAGCTGCTGCCGGTCACAGCGGGGCACCTGCCCCGGGTTGTGCGTGATCATGTGCTGCACCTCTGCATCCAGCTTCTCCTTCCTCTGCCGCCGCCGCTCCAGAACCTCCGGGTCTTTCGCGCTGCAGGAAGCGTTTGAACATCAAGCAGGGTATGTTGACAGCCTTCTCAGTTGGGCTTGCGGCAGGGTGGGGCGGGAGACGGCTGGTGAGCAGCTGGCGGCGGTAATTACGCCGGGACAAGCAGAGGATGGGTGCGCAGACTCACGCGTCGGCGTAAAAATTGCGGCCCTTGGCCGGCTCGCTGACTTGCGCCGCCATGCTGGGCGCTGGGTGGTCCGGAAGAGGAAGAGCCAACTCGGCCAGACCCGGAGGTGCGAAGGACGCGCTCCCGCGCAGCGACGGTGGAGATCGTTCACGCACTGAGTGCAGGCGACTTGAAAATGGAAGGCAAGCGAAAGAGGCCAGGACAGGCCAGCGCCATGTGCTGTGCTGGCAAGTGCGCTGTCTGCGCTGACGGCAGGCACAGTGCAGCTGACCATGGGGCTTTTCTTGCTGGTTTCAGCCTGCTGTGGCTGATGACCGATGAAAGAGCACTCAGCTAGCAGTAAACACGCAGCATTTCACGGGAAGCACCCTGCGAAAGAAGAAGCGCATACCTCCCACATGCTGAGCTGCCTCACTGAGGGAGAGTCTGTTTGTTGGTTACATTTCAAAGAACAAGGTCAATAGGCCTTTGATTCAAGCGAGGCGGTGATGTTGTTACATACCAAACAATGCAACAGTAAACATGCCCCGCTACCGCTTGCCGTACACCACAAAGAAAGGATTCAGAGGGTTCACTTTGTTGTACTGCACAGGCACCTGTTTGGCTAGCGCGGCCTGCAGGCACGGGCCAGGGATGCCAGGGCAAGCAGCGGCTGGTTTGTAAACAATGCCTGAGCTCAGCCTTGGGATGCCTTAGAAGCAGGAGGCATGCGCCCGCTGGGGCCAGGCAAGCATGGTGGGGCAAGGCAGCAGGTCACGAGCTGGGTGAGCAATGCCGCGTGTGGCAGCTGCTGCCCATGTTCCGCATGCACCGAATATGCATTCCTCGCTGCTGGGCACTGCCCGCTCCCTTGCCAGCGACAGAGCAATGACCAGCACCCCTGCTGTAGTGACGAGGATGCTACAAATGGCACAAGTGGCAGGACTGCTCCCACACAGACCACCCACCTTCCAATCCTCCAGCAGCTTGCCCTTGCTGTCGCACACGCCAGCCTGCATCACAGAGACACCAGTCGTCGATTTTTAAAACGTGCAATCAAGAACCACCTGCAAGGGCACTCCAGTAGCTGGAAAAGTAGCCCCCATTGCTGGAGGATGAAGGGCAGAACATGTACCTGGATCACGGAGCCGCCCGCCTCCTCCACAATGATGTGTGATGCAGCGGTGTCCCACTCGCAGGTGGGCGCCAGGCGGGGGTAGACGTGCGCCACGCCCTCCGCCACCTGGCAGCCACAACACATGGCACAGCAGAGGCAGGGCAGGCGGCAGGCAGTTAGCGGGAGTTTGACAAATGATTGTGGTACAAGTGGGTCCAATCGGGGTACACGTGCCCCGCCACCTGGCAGCCGGGTAATGTACAGCATAGGCAAAGGCAGGCGGCAGATGATTGGCAGCAAGTAGGGGCCAGGCTGGGGATGACACGCCTCACGCCCTCTGCCACCTGTCTTGTCAAGAACATCAGGCGAGGGCGGCAAGCAAGCAGGCAGTAAGCGCGCGTCCCACTTGCATGGGGCCCAGGCGGGGGTAGGTGGGGACCACCCTCCCACGACTTGGCCGCAAATGCTCAGCAGAAGGCCGGGCAGGCGTGCCGTTAGCAGGCGGCAGGGAAAGTGGTGACAGTGGTTGTGACTGCAAAACACAGCTGCCAACGCATGCCAGCAGAGCAAGTCGCCCATGCTTGGCCATCCCTCCCCCCACCCCACCCCCCACCCTTCCGCCCCATGCATCATCATGAGCAGCTTGAGCCAGCTGCCCAGCTGCCTGATTGAGAAATATGGCTCCATCTACGCAGGAGTCTGCCAACCCTGCACCTCGCTGTTTCTGTAACCTTCCTTACCATGAGCAGCTTGAGCGAGCTTCCCAGCTGCTTGAATGAGGGCTCCTTCAGCTGAGCCACAAAGTCCCGAGTCTCTTCCGTCAGGTGACTGGCAGAGCCCACCACCACAAGCCCAGGCTGCGACAGGTCGCACGCTGAGCACGACATGCGCTGCGCCTCCTGCCCCGTCCGCTGCACATACGCGCCCTGCCCCTTGGCAGCCCAGTACACGGTGCCCTGCATTGGGGAACAAGCATGGGAGTGAAGCAGAAACAGCAGGGAGTGATTAGCACACGCTTGAGACTGGCAGACCATCCTGCCTGTTGGTCACCCGCATACACGGTGCCCTCAATGTCAGGGGAGGGGCGCTTCGGGGGGAGCAAGGCGGGGCAAGTGACTTGGGTTGGAGTGGCTGCAGCTGGGACCACTGACCCACTAGGCATTTGGCGGCCCATGGGATGCAGACACTGCATTCATGCGTGCTGGCTCTGCACGCTGCCCCATCAACCGTCACCCACCTGCTGTGCCTGTAAAGGAGCAGCTATTGCCAGCCAGACACACACTTGCAGCAGTTGCCTGCCATCCAGTTGGCAGCCTCTCTCACTTTAATCCACGTCACAAACACCGCCACTGCGCCCAGCACGGAACGGCTCCCCCAGCTCCTACGACAGACAGGACAACCACAACAACGCTTCTGCATGTTACTCACATCCACGGGCACCGCCACCACACCCAGCACGGGGCTGCTGCCCTCCAGCAGCGCAATGTTGACCGTGAACTGGCCGTTGCGCTTGATGAACTCCTTGGTGCCGTCCAGGGGGTCCACGCACCAGCTGTACTGGTAGCCCTGCAGCCACAAGGAGTGTTGCCAGCAGGATGACGGTTGGTTGGGTTGGGTTCAGTACTGGTGACACTCCCCTGCTGGCAGCCATGCAAAGGCTCTTACGAGCTTGCAACAACCAGCACCAGATTGGGCAGCACGGAAGCATGATGGCAGCTGCAGTTCAGACCCCCGTGGTGTTGGGACCTGCTCTTCAACCTTCAATCCAATGGACGTTCCTGCAAGCCTTGGCCCTGGAAAAACTCACTGTCGCACATTATGGCCCCGCGCATGTTGCATGCAACCTAGAAGCATAGCAGCGCAACCCTAAAACAGCAGTGCAGGCATCTGGCAGGAAGGCGCCTGCCAGGTGCTCGCGCCAGTTGCGAGGCGCAATACCCGAGGCCACTCTCACCTTGCGCGTCTCGTATGCCACCTGGCGGTTCTCCTCAGACACAATAGGGATGTGCGGGGCTGCAGAAGGAGGAGGAGGGGTAGCACATGTGTGCAATGACCAAGCTGCAAGCCACTACCAGCGCTGGCGGGGCAACAGCGAGCAGAGCGCTTGAAGCCAGCGGGCGCACCAATGCGCGCCAGGCCGTCGCAGATGACAGCGTTGGCTTCCTGGTCAGCCCGAGTCAATGGGGAGTCGTCCGCCTTATGCTCCACATTCCACGAGTCTGCCTGCACTGGGTAAGGGCATCGGAGAGGGCGGACAAGCCAACACTCGGACGCAGTGGCGGCAGCGGGCGGCGGCGGTTGGCAACAGAGCAGCGCAGCACTGCGCCAGGCATGATCGGGTGGTATGTGAGCACTACGACAGTCCCCTGTTGTCGTCCACGCACGGAGCAGCGGCAAGCTCGAGTGCAACGAGTGCGCAACCCCGAGGGCGGCACCTCGCTATTGTACACCCGCAGGATCGCCTCGCAAGCCGCCTTGGCGATCCGGACAACTTGCTGGCAGTCCACGCGCTGCTTGAGCACGATGTCCAGCGACATGGCTTTCACTGAGGGCCGTTGAGGGCTGCTGAAAGCTGACCGAAGCTTGTGGAGGTTACAGTCGGATCAGTTATGTTCTAGCCAAGTGAGATGAACGGGGGAGTCTACTTCAACAACGGTCATGGCGCCGCCTGTTGGCGCTTGAAATTGAAGGGCGGCACCAGCGCATCATCGCAGTTCTGGTGGCATGCCATGGCACAAATCATCGGGTGGAATAACAAATCAGCAAGATGTCAGCAAGTTGTCAGCAGGATGTCACTATGGGATGCTATGCTGCACGTAGCCTCTTGGCCATGAGGTGTTACTCGAGGGGTGCAGCCAGCCGAGTAGAGCGGCGGCGGGCGGTGGCAATGGATGCGGGAGTAGTTGCCAGAGTGGTAGCCGTGCGGCGGGTGCTGCGCGCTGTCGCAGCTGCACTTGCAGGCAGGCAGGGCATAAGGACGCAGGGGAAGGGAATGTCAGCACGTGCATCCCCATGTGCGCTTGGCAGCTCAGCGAGCAGGTAGCAATGCTTCGCACCCCGCTGAAAATGCACTGCTCACCAGGCGTGGCCCCTGTGTCAACGTTGCCGCGCTGGCGCCGAGTGGATGGGGCAGGCGTTGCTTGCTCCTGTGCCTCAGCAGGCATGCTCACACTCGGTTTCCGGCGGCGCACCCTGCAGGAATCAAAGGAACGATAGGAGGGCAGGAGTGAGTCGAGCGTCTCATGCAGCGCTTCCCATGCAAAGCCATGCAAGAAGAGACTGTCGCAAACTCGCACAACGCCACCGGTTTGTGAGGACACACACCTGCCGCCGATGGCTGGGGTAGTGGAAGGGTGCTCAGCTGCCTCCACAGGGTCATCCGCACCACCGGGGGGCACCTGCTGCGCCTCACTGGCGCTCTCGCCATCGCGCATGGCACCCAGCATGCCCAGCACGCCTGCCAGTGCAGCCACCAGTCCAGCCATGAGCGCCGCGGGGGAAGCCTCCGCAATGCGCTGCTTGGCAACAAGCACAGCATCTGCAGCATGACCAAATGCAGTGGGAGCCGCAGCCACCGGTGCCGGCGCTGCTGGCGCCTGGGCTTGCACAGCTGCAGCCCGCGCCTTCAGCGACTGCCAGGTGGAGACCAAGCGGGCACTGAGAGGCGCAAAAGGGGTGGTGGGAGCGACAGCAGGGGCTGCAGCGGGCGGTGCGCCAGACCGCGACAGCAGTGCTGCCTTGACGCTGACTGCTGCAGAGGCCAGCTTGCTTGCCAGGGTGGGCTGGCAGGCCTGCACAGGCGCCGCAGGGGAGCGCAGGGTGGGAGTGGGCAGCCTGGGTACAGCTGGCGTGGACACTGGCTCAGGCTGCCGCGTGGGCGCAGCGTCTCCGCCAGAGGGGGCTGCTGCCGAGCGTGTGGGCTGTAATGAGGTGGCGCTGGCAGGCTGGGGCCGTGCAGCTGGCGCCTTGATGGACGCAGCGGTGGCTGTCACAGGCTGGTGGGCAGCAGGCTGCGGCTTGGCTGCCTGGGATGGCAGGTTGGTTCGTGGTGCCGGCTTGGGCGCTGGCCTGGGTGCTGGCTGACGAGCGGCTGGGCTGGACGGAGCAGCAACAGGCTTCGCACCAGAAGCAGAGTTTTGCTGCGTCTGGACAGCAGGTGTGGGGGCATAGGCCGTCGCTGCTGCTGCATTGTGGCCACTTGTGAACCGGGCGTAAGCTTGAGCCATTGCTGCCTGAGCATGGCTGGTCTGGTGCTGCACGCCTGCCTTGAACCGACTGGCCTGCTCAACTGCGGTGCTGGTCAGCTGGCGGGCCTGCTGCCTTGCGGTGCTGGTCAGTTGGCTGGCTTGCTCAGCTGCGGTGCTGCTCAGACGTCTGGCTTGCTCCGCTGCGGTGCGGCTCAGACGGCCGGCTTGCTCCGCTGCGGTGCTGCTCAGACGGCTGGCGTGCTCAGCTGCAGTGCTGCTGAAACGGCTGGCCTGCTCCTTGGCGGTATTGGCGAACTGGCTGGCATGCTGCACCGCAGTGGTGGTCAGCTGTTGGGCCTGCAGAGATGCACTGCTTGCAAGCCAGCTGGCCTGCTGTGTGGCATGGCTGGTGAGCTGGCGAGCACGGGCGGTCACTGCCACCACACCTGCAAGGGCAGCACATTGCACGGCCTTCACAGTCAGCCAACTCGCATACCATCTCTCCACAGACTGTTTGTAGTGATGCCTGCCTTCCCTCAATATCCCACTGTGCAGGTCTCTGAAGTCACCCAACCATCATCCTCCTTCCAACGCAGTCACCCACACGCATACGGCCCACCTGTGTGCTTGGCCAGGCCAGGTGCCAGGTAGGGCAGCACTGCAGGAACAGCCAGCAGACCGGCCAGCAGGCAGAGTACCAGCATAGCACGCAGCAGGGAGCTGCTGCCGCGGTTAATGGTTGCGTGCCGCTTGAGTCCGGAGACTGAGGCGGGCTGGGCGCGTGCCGCTACCGGCACAGCCATCTTGTCAGCCGCATCTGCTGCTGACTTGGCGGGCGCTGACTGCTCCGCTGCCTGCTCCTGCTGACCTGCCGCTGCGGGCGCCGTCTTAGCAGGCTGCGCCACCTCAGCCGCAGTAGGCCCAGCAGGCTGAGAGAAGTCCAGCACGGAGCGAGTGCGAGAGCCGCCATCTCCGCTGCTAGTGCTGCCTGGTGAGCTGACCTCCTCCTCCTCCGCAACCTCTGCCGCCTCTGCTGGCTTGCTCAGGTGGCTGCTCTGGCGCAGCCAGGAGGCCAGGCTTGCCTTGGGCGTGCCTGCCTTGGGCGTGCCAGCGGCCTGCAGGTTCAGGAAGGAGGGTGGCGCGCGCATACAGGTGTGGCCGGTTGGTGCCAGGGCGGGGGAAGGACCAAGGACTGGAGGTGGGGTGGGCATCCGAGTGCTGCTGAGGCCTGTGCCTGCCGTGCTTGATTCTGAGACAATGCCATCCTTTTGGCGCCTTGCAGAGTTGCACTTGTTGCGCGTCTGTTCCCGCTGCCAGCACTCACCGCCTCGGCAGGCTTGGCCTGCCCCTTGATGGGGTGAGAGCGGGGGAACATGGCGGCAGGTGAGGGCGCCACCGCCGGGCTGGGAGGGCCGCCACAGTTGCCACGGGGCGAGGCAAGCGCGGCTACCACGGACAGCGCCACAGCTGCCGCCGCCGCTGCCGGCTGCGTGGGCGACGTTGACTTGCGCCTGCGGGCGTGGGATGGGCGCAGGGAGCAAGCCACCCAACTGGTCAGCTCATTACTCACACAAGCAAGCAGGCTAAATCGAGTCCCTTCAGGGTACAAGTGACCACAAAGGGTAAGCATCTGAACATTGTTAGGTGCCAGCCATTCCTCACTCTGCTGCGCCAGCAGACTTGGCGGATGCGGGTGACATGGCGTTCAGCCACTTGGCAGCCACGGAGCCTGCAACAGAGGGGTAGGGCAGGGTGGAGCTGGATAGGGCAGAAAGCGGCCTCCAGTACGTGCAACTATGGGCACAGACGGGACGTCACAGATAACACATGGTGGTTCATTTCGGGTGCAGCACGAGGCTTCGGACAAACAGCGCCCCAACGTAGGGTGCAGTGCTTGCCTGGCTGCTTGTTGCTGAACAAGCAATCAATGAGTTCATGCCGACGAGGTGCTCACCTGGCTGCTTCTTGGCGGACAGCTTGGCAACCGAGGAGGGCAGGTCATTCCAGGAGACAGTCAGCCGGGGTGTCTGCGTCAACCGGGTATTGCAAAAGCTGTATGATTAGCCTGAATGTAGGGCAGCATGCCAGGCATGCAGATTGGGTTCGGATCTCTACAAGATGGACAGCTGCAGAGACTGCAGCACCACTTGGGCGGAGCACCAGCGTGCGTAGAGAGTGCATGAGACCTGGCCAAGCAGCTTGCAAGGCGTGCACGGGATAAGGTGGGCAGGGCACCTCTGGGGATCCAACCACGTTTCACCTTGTCGCCGCCGCCAGAACCATTGTCCACCGCAGCGCCGCCAGCGGAGAGCAGCCAGGCGTCACCATCACGCCCGGCAGCTACCATGCCCTGGGGCCTGCACAAAAAAATAGGAAGTGGAGCCAGTAGTTAACGGTTCTGAGCAAGGGTCGCAGCCCAGCACGCAAGCAAATCAAACTAGCGCATCGCGCCTCCTTCCAACAGCTGCTCGCCACCTGCAGCAACTGCACCCAAAAGCCAACTCCCCCGGTTACTAACGTGCGTGCCAGCGGACGGTCTCCAAAAGGGTTGCTGTTGGGCGAGTAGATGGGGTTCAGCTTGGGGCTGAAGCCCGCAAGGCCACCCTCTGCCGCCACCGAGCGTGCCACGCTCCGGCTGCGGCGGTCGGACGCCTGAGCGGCAGCGCCCTGCTGCTCCATCGCTCGCCGCCGATCAGCCGGAGCGCTCGGAGCAGCGCCAGGCCGTGATGGTTGTTTGAGCGAGGCGCACAGCGGCGCGACGCGGAGGCAGCCGTTGGGTGTGTCGAAGTTTGCGGATTTAAAATTCTGGGCTCCCTTACCACGGTTGGAGTGCAAGAAGTCGCTCCGTGATCTGCGGGTGGGGTGCACCGGTAACAGCTGCGGCGCTCACCAGCAGCATAGTGCAGCACAGCACAGCACGGCACCGGTGTCGACGGGAGTGGTAAGCTTGTACCCTACAGGATTGATATGCACATATGCGAATGCTTATGTATTTTGAGCTTGCCAACAGCCTTTGAAAGGCAGCTGTGTCAACACCTACGGAAGTGCTGCCCAGGCCTATTTTTTGTGCTCACTGCCAACCTCCAACCTGCCAAGATGCTCTGCGCCAGCACCCTCTCGGGCACGCGCCAGGTGCAGGCAACCACCCGTGCCGGGGCCCTCAGCCTGGCGGCCCGCTCTCACCGCGCCACCGCTCTCAAGACCGTGATCCTTGGTAGGACGCCTGGGGTGTGGAATTTCTGCCAGTGCGGGAGCAGACTGTCAGGCAGCAACAGAGAGCACTCCATTGGGCAGCAGTAGCTGCCCCGCCGTGCCGTCAGCCTGCAATCCGCTCGTGCACTGCCTGGGCGTCTTCCAGCCCAGCCCCACCTTCCCACCCCAGTTCCTGGCTCTGGCAGAAGCACTGAGACGCCAAGTTGCCCTTGCCTGCCCCCGGGCCGCAGGCCATGCCAAGCCTGGCGCCGGCATGCTTGGCGGCAAAGGTGCGAGGGCACTGCCTGCACGCTGAAGTGGCGGCGCCGCTGCGGCGCTCCCATCCATGCAGCACCCCGTCTGCAGCGAGACTGGTGCCCTTATGCCGCCTCAACTCGCCCTGGCTTTGGCGACAGCCTCGACGCCTCTTGCCTGCAGGCGCCCTGGCGACAGGCGGGCAGCACAGCACGCTGCTGGCGCCGGCGGGCGGCAAGCGCGGAGGCGTGGAGCCTGGGCCGTCAGCGGAGAAGCTCGGGCCCATGTTTGTGGTGTGGAACAAGGAACTCTTGAAGACCACGGTGTATTATGCGCTGGCGGGGTCGTGGCTCATTCTGGGCAAGTTCTACATTGTCGCCGCCGCGTACTATATTGCTATGGCCATGACCGTGCTTCTGCTCCCCTGGCGTTATGACAAGTGAGGCCGCATGCACAGGGGCCACATCACATGTTCGCCTGCCCCTATGTGCTTCCCCCAACAGTAATTAAGTAGCAGAATGCACGCTGTGTTCCCGCACAGCAGCGCTCACAGCTTGTACCTTGACAGCTTGCGTCCCCACTCCTGTATGTTCACTCCCCGTTTTTCCTCACGCTTCATTACACCCCTGCTCTCCCGCCTGATCCAGGGATCTAGAACCCCGCCGTCCTCCTGTTGTGTCACCCTACTTGTTAATCCCTCACATCTGTGACACGCAGCAGTACCTGCAGTGCTGCAGCCCTGAGGGCAGGCTGCCAGCACGTGCCGAGAGATGTGTGGTGCCCCACCCCATTCTGCTGCACCGACACCAAAAAGCCGGCCTGCTGCCACCCTAGGGCAACCACTCTGCTTCTCACAATGTTTGTGCCGCGCAGCCATGCTGCTTTGCTGCCACCAGCTCCGCTCCGCTGCCAACTTGCCCTGAAGCCAAGTCGACCTCTTGCTGTTTTGCTGCTACCGCCAAGCCAGCTAAAAGTGCCGCTAGCTCAGTTCTTGACTGCTGCCGCGTCTGCCATCTCAGCCTCTAGCTGCTCAGAGCTGCGCCACCGACAGTAGCCAGCCACCGCCGCCCGCGAGGCTGCTCTCAGCCCAGTATGTGGTGCAGGCGTTGGTGATCTTCTGTTCGAAAAAACGCCAGGGTCGGCCCGTGAGATGTAGGGATGCGAGTGCCGTAGTGATGCTCGCCAGTCACTTCCAATGTGGAGCGGGTCACTAAGTTCCTCCCCTCCAGACCCCTTTCCTTTCAAGCGGATCCATGACCTCCGACCCTGGCAAATCTTACATGCACAGAGCACACTATACTGGACTGGCAAATGGGCACTAACAGGCCTAGTACTCCAGCATCAGATGCGGCTGCACATACTGCTGCACCCTTGCTACCAGCAGCTCCTGCAGCGCAGCGTACTCTGCATCCGGGTCATCTGGGAACGCCATGCTGGCGCTGCAGCAGCTCATCACATCGGCCAGCGCCGACGTGGGCTGGCTGTCTGTGCTGCTTGACTCGGCCAGCCAGACCGCCACCACGGCGTCTTGTAGCGTGACCTTCAGAAGAAGATCGAGGGTGAAGGCAGCGGGAGGGGCGTAGGGCAGCAGCGTGGGCGGCATGGGTGGGCTTGGCTATCCTTGCCGGGCCTAAACCAGGTGCAACCCTTGCCTTCCACCCCCTGGCCCCTTCCCAGCTGTAACCATGCGGCGCGCTTCTGCTTGCTGGTCTCATGCGCTTGCAGCATTGCTTTTGTTGAAAAGAAAAAAGCGTCCTACACTTACTGCCCAACAGCTCCAATCCTCCGCCCACCCGTGAACCCACCTCTCGTCGCGCCACGAGGCGCGCGTGGGCTTGTGCCACGCGCACCAGGCTCTCCAGCATGCGCACGGTAGTGCGGCTGCCCTGCACGGCCAAAAGTTACGACTTGTGTAAAGAACATTGACACTGATGGTATGTTGTCACAGCAAGGGCTTCTAGAAGGCGACGTAGACCAGCAAAGGTTCCTGAATGCTCTCACCTGCCGCGCCTCGTGCTGCCGCCGCAGCTGGTAGTACCCCGACAAGAGCTCCTGGGCGTCCTCCGACAGTGTGGGGTGGAAGCTGGTCTTGGCCCACTGCATGTACTGCCTCAGGGAGGCCAGTGGCCACCCCTGCAGGCAGCAGGATGCGGCACAGCTTGTCGTAAATGTGCACAAAGAAGAAGACACAAGCAAGAACCCCACTGTGAGAGGGGGGGGCGGCGGGGGGAGGAGACATATGTTTTGCTCCGTACCTCTGCCGCATCTGCTGCCGCTTGCTGCTTGCCGCCCCGCCGGTGGTGCGTGTCCAGAATGTGAGTTGCCACCACGGCATCCCACTCTGGGCTCATCTGATCCAGCAGAATGATGATGATGTCAAAGCGAGAAAGCAGCGGGCCTGATATGTTGAGCTGCGCTGAAAGAGGTACTCGCTGGTTGTACCTGCAACGGGTGGACACAATGGGGGAGGCAGGTGCAAAGAGCTTGATTTGAGCAGCAGGACGGTCATGCTCATGCACTTGTGCATAAACTAGACGCACAAGTTGCACCTGCAGAAGGAACAACATGTGAAGCTCAAGCAAGGTGTTGAGCCTGTCAGCGCGATGATAGCCTCGAAGTGGGGAAACAGCGGGCCTCGTATGATGAATGTTGGGGTGCAACAAAAGAGGCACTTGCAAGTTGCACCTGCAGCGAGGGATTTAACAGAGCCAAACGCTAAAAGCAGCAGTGAGGCTTGTCGAAAGCAGCTGACGACAATCCACCTGCGCACAACCAAGACTGGCAGCAACAGCTCATCCCCGGAGACCTGATGAACGGCAGGGTGTGGCTCGAGTGCTTGCAGCCATGCAGCTCACCGCTGGTTCCTGCCGGGGTTGCACGTTGCAAACACAGCCGCCCGCGTGTGCAGCGACCTGCAGATGAATGGACAAATTGGCTACGTGAAGATCCCCCAAGCTTCGTGGGCACCCAGGAGGTCTGTTGCTGTTCTTCTCGTGTTACCAGCTGCAACAACCTCTATGGCACTCACACCATCAGTCCAGCCTTGGCTACTGATGTTGTCTGCTGCTCCATTGCCTCATGGATGCTTGCCCTGCAGGAGATGAAGGGGGGGCGGGGTGGTTGGGGTGGGTGATGAATATCATACTACAGACTGAGAAGGGTTGGCCCGGGAAGGCACGCAGGGCAGCAGGCTGCTGGCAGGCAGGCAGGCAGAAGAGAAGCAAGAAGGCAGGGGCGCCGCATACTGCTCTGCAGAGACAACACCCGGCGCAACCATGATAAGGACACAGTTGCTTCTCCATGCCCACCTGTCCTTCTCGGGAATGCCGTCAAACTCGTCAATCAGGCACACCCCGCCGTCTGCCAGCACAAGAGCACCCGCCTCGAGTGTCCACCCGCCCGTGTCTTGCACCGCAGCTGCCGTGAGGCCCGCAGACGAAGAGGCGCGCCCGTTTGTGACGACCGCTCGTGATGCCAGCTTGGACACATACTTTTGGAACTGGCTCTTGCCCGTCCCGGGGTCCCCCACTAGCAGCATGTGGACTTCCCCGCGAATGTGGGTGCCACTGGCGTCCTGCCGTGCCACGCCGCCAATCAGCATCAGAAGAGTGGCCAGCTTGACGCTGAATAGGCCGTGCAGCTCGGGGCAGATGGAGGCCACAATCTAAAGGGTGTAGGCATACAGGGGGAAGACAGGGGTGGAAATTGGGGCAAGGCAGGGGCGGAGAGGGGAGCAGGGCAGGCGACCATCAAACCAGCCAGGCGGCATTTCAGGCGCGAAGAAGCAGAGGCAAGCTCACTACAACAACCTGCACGGCGGCATGTGCACGTGCCGGTGAAACATCTGCAAACTCAGGGCCAATGCAGCGCCCCTCCCGCCCACCTTGTTCCTGCCCAGCAGCGGGCTCGCCGAGTGCGCCTGCCAGAATTGGCTGAACATCTGGGCCGCCTCTGGAGTCACCTCCACATCTGCCTTTCGCTCGTTGGCAATCGCCAGGTCAGAGGCCTGCAGCGCCAAC
Organism: Micractinium sp. NFX-FRZ; assembly: GCA_029339195.1. Taxonomy (NCBI): domain Eukaryota; kingdom Viridiplantae; phylum Chlorophyta; class Trebouxiophyceae; order Chlorellales; family Chlorellaceae; genus Micractinium; species Micractinium sp. NFX-FRZ. Next base: position 38,743 of record JAPTJF010000166.1, read on the forward strand.
CCCACCTGCAGGCACAGAGGGAGGTGCCAGTCGGCTGCGTGGCTTGTGGCAGCGATGCTGTGCCCCGCTGAGCACAAGCGTTGCCAGGGCAGCGAGCAGGCCAAGCTAGGAAAACTGTATACGTTTGCAGCAGAAAGCAGGCCATTAGCCGGGCAAGCAGGCGGTCCACAAAAGGTCACAATGCACGAGCCGTCCAGCGCACCTGGCAGCGCATCCCGGGTATCATGGGACCAAACTGACGGATGACCACCCCTGTCACCTCCACCTCATCTGCACGCATGTATACACGCACGCGTTTGGGTGGAGAAAGCACTAAGCAGACGGACAGACATGGAGCAGCTCAGCCGCAGGAAGGTGAGGCACAGGTGTCCCCCCCATCACGGCTGCTTACCAAGTCAGGTGCTTCAGGTGACTGACAGGGCAGATAGGATGCAGAATACAGGGCAGCCAGTCAAGTGCACTTGCATGCCCAGGTCTGCCAGGTCATCCAACAGCAACATGGTTTTAATTAACTAAGCAACTTAAAGTACAGCATGAAGAAAGAAGCAGAAGGCTTACCGCCCACTTGCACCCCCAGGTCTGCCAGGTCGTCCAGCAGCAGCACGGTGAGCGCCTTTGGGGCGCCCGCCGCAGAAGACGCCTGCGACTGCTCCTGCACGCGCACCTCCTGCCAGTTTGTAAAAATCGACATCCCCTCGCAGTGCCTGCACAGCAACAGGTAGGCCGAAACCGGCGGCAGTCCAGGGCAGACAAAACTGTGTGCACAGATTGCGGCGACTGTTTATGTCGCCTGCATCTGCCCCGGGCTGGCCAGCAGGTCGCAGCTGCTGCCGTAAGTGATGATGAACCGCCAGGCCTGCCTCCTGCAGCATGTCTGCCTGCGCACAGCCTGCAGGCACCCCACCTGAAGGCTGTGCTCTTGCAAGGCTTCTCTCGCTGCGACTGGCACACCGCAGGCAGCTGCATCTGTCCCCCCATCTCGATGTCGTCCTCTACCACAAAGCTGCAAGGGAATCAAGGTTGTGTGCACGAACAGCAGTCTGGGTGGCAGCAGGCAAGGAATTAAAGCTACAGGAGCAGCAGGCTGGGGCAGGCTACGAAGGCTGGCTGCTGCAGCTTCTGGCTTGAAGCGTACGTGCGGCACCAACGCATTGCGCCAGCTAAGCGGCACACACACCACACCGCATGAGGGCCTTGCTTGCATGGGACACGCTGTGGGCAGGCAAAAGGGCAGCACCGACCTTCCCTCTACCCCACGCGCCTGTGCTTGCAGCTGTTGCACTCGTACAGCCTGCGCGCCTCCAGCGCCTTGATCGGGCCCGTCTTGGTCACGGTCCCTGCAAGCAGCAGGTGCGTGGGGACATAGCATAAGTTGCAAGCTGTTGCTTCTGTACGTCCTTGGGGCGCCCCAGCGCCTGGATGGGCCCCATCCTGGCCGCCATCCTCTACAGAGGTGGGCGCGCTTCACGTGCTCTGTGCGTGCCGAGCAGCAGCCAGCTGGCAACAGAGCCGCAGCAGACACGCGGCAGTCAACATGTGCATGATAAGTAATCAGCTGCAGAAACGGGGGCATTACGGCGGGCGCCCTCCCATAAACCTGCCACAGTGAGCAGGCGGCCTGCATGGGCAGCAGCCACATCGCCAGCGGCAGGGCAGGCCTCGCGTGCTAGGCCGTCTCGGTGTATCGCCAGCCCCGCTAGGCGCGCGTGCACCAGGTTCTTCACAGACAGAATGTGCTTGTCTGGCTGCTCTTCAAGCAGCACCTCTTGCGCCTGTGCTAGTGCCACATCAAGCAGCGGCAGCACCTGGGGGGCGGCAGCAAGAGGGGGCGGCAGCAAGGGGACAGCAGCATGGGCGACGAGTGCCCATGTCAGAACGTGGGTGCTGGCCACAGGAGGGCCACGCCATTGATCAAGCAAAACAACTTTGTTTTCAGCTGGGCTCTGTCGCACTATCCAGTGCAGGGCGGGCGGCTGCCGCCACCCGCCGCACCTGGCGGGGCGCCCGCAGCACCATTTCTGCGGCGCCATGGTTGAAGGCTGCCAGATCCGTCAGGCTGATCCGCACGCCGTAATGAGCCGCGATGTCGGGTGCGCGCAGGACAGAGAGCAGCTCCTGCAAAAAAAAAAGCCACTGTCGAAAGCTGCCGCCAGCAGGGGCGCAGAAGAGGCAATGGCAGCGCTGCATCAAGCCCTGCCTGATGGTGCGCAGCCCTGAGGTACGGAATGAACAGGGCTGGGGTGGCTGCCGCTGCCGCCGCCGCCGGCGGCATGGCCACGGCTTGCTCTTTCTGTCACACTGTATATGCAGGGATGTTCCTGTGTGTGTGATAGTATCAGGATGCGGGCGTGGAAGCGCAGGCAAGATCAGGAGGAACGGCAAGAAACAGTGCAGGGTCATCCACCCCAGCGCGCATAGCATACAGCAGTACTGCACTAGTGGCGGCCACTGTAGCCATGGTTAATTTATTTCCAATCCCCTGCTGCCCCTAGGCTCACCTTGCCTTGAAAATCCTGGTACCGGCCAGCCACATGGTAATCAGCTGCAGGGGCAGTGTGCAGTGTGCATGTCGACAGTCTGATTCCTCCTAGATTCAATATTCTAAGCCGTAATGGAGACAAAGATGTTTGATATTCAGTGAGCCTGTGCACCACCGTTAAGTGTCACGCGCATCAGTGGTCTGCTCATTTCCACACGACTAACGGCTCTCCACGATTCGCTTGTTTGGCCGCAGGTGCATTTACTAGCTAGCTGGTGCCATAGCACCGACATGAGGAACCCGCGGAAGTGACGACGGCATGCAGCAGCAGTGCTTGTGGTTGTAAGAGAAGAGGGAACTACGGGCATACTTACAAATGACATTGGTAAGCTACCAAGTGCGCACCCAACTGAGGAGGGAAGCGGCAAGGAGAGGGTGCGGATACCGAAGCACAAGTGAAAGTGCGCAGCGTGCAGCTCGCTTCATGCTAGGACACTGCCATGTCAGCTCCAGGAAGATATGTGTTCAGCTGCAGGCCTGCCATTTCACCGAAAACAGTATCGACTGAGCAAAGATTGCCCAGAAGTGATGCCTATACGTAAGCAAATGAAAAAAGGGCCCAGAAAGGCGACATTTCTGGCCTCCGCCGCCGCTGCCGCCGCCCGCCGCCGCGCGTTAGAAGGAAAAGGGCGCAGCCAATCTGGTTGCACCCATTAGTTGCTGCAATTCATACGCATGCGTGATTAGGCCTAGAATGGGGCATAGCACGGCAATTGTGCACCCAAAGTAGGCCTACTTTTGATTTTGAATGGGGTGCAGGCCCTCACAGAACAGTCACTTTTAACTACAGTTGAACGTCACCTTGCAGGTGTTCCAGCACAGGGCCCTGGCAGCCTGACTCAGTTTCTTGTGAGGAACCATAATATGTAACTGGCTTGCTGGAACACCCGCCAGAGATGGGTTGAATAGCATCACTTGTGGGTGCTGCAGAATGAAAAATGACCCCCTCGATTGGCCCCTGTGGCATGCCCTGGCACTGCACAGGCGCTGGTGGTGCCCTGGGCACTAGTGTTGTTGCCCGGCGGACCGCTCAGAGCACTCAACCTGCCAAGATGCTCTGCGCCAGCACCCTCTCGTGCACGCGCCAGGTGCAGGCAACCACCCGCGCCGGGCCCCTCAGCCTGGCGGCCCGCTCTCACCGCGCCACCGCTCTCAAGACCGTGTTCCTTGGTAGGACGCCTGGGTGTGGAACTCCTGCCCGTGCGGGAGCAGACTGTGGGGCAGCGCACTTCGTTGGGCGGCAGTAGCTGCCCCGCCGTGCCGGCCGTCAGCCTGCAATCCGCTCGTGCACTGCCTGGGCGTCTTCCCAGCCCAGCCCAACCTTCCCAGCCCAGCCCCTGGCTCTGGCAGAAGCACTGAGACGCCAGGTTGCCCTTGCCTGCCCCCCGATCGCAGGCCATGCCAAGCCTGGCGCCGGCATGCTTGGCGGCAAAGGTACGAGGGCGCTGCCTGCACGCTGAAGTGGCGGCGCCCCTGCGGCGCTCCCATCCATAGGGCACCCCGTCCGTAGCGAGACTGGTGCCCTTATGCCGCCTCAAGTCGCCCTTGCCGACAGCATGGACGCCTCTTGCCTGCAGGCGCCCTGGCGACAGGCGGGCACCACAGCACGCTGCTGGCGCCCGTCAGTGCGGCACCGGCGGGCGGCAAGCGCCGAGGCGTGGAGCCTGGGCCGGAAGTGGAGAAGATCGGGCCCATCTTCGAGGTGTGGACCATGGAGCTCTTCAAGACCGCGGCGTGGTATGCGCTGGCGGGGGCGTGGCTCATTCTGGGCAAGTTCTACATTATCGCCGCCGCGTACTATTTTGCTGTGGTCATGACCGTGCTTCTGCTCCCCTGGTGTTATGACGAGTGAGGCTGCATGCACAGTGGCCATCATGTTCCGCCTGCCCCTATGTGCCTCTCCCGACTGTAGCATAATGCGCGCTGTGTTCCCGCACAGCAGTGCTCACAGCTTGTTCCTTGACAGCCCACTCCTGTATGTTCACTCCCCGTTTTTCCTCACGCTTCATTACTCCCCTGCTCTCCCGCTTGGTCCAGGGATGTAGAACCCCGCCTTCCTCCTGTTGTGCCACCCTACCTTGCTAATCCCTCGCATATGTGACACCCAGCAGTACCTGCAGTGCTGCAGCCCTGAGGGTAGGCTGTCAGCACGTGCCAAGAGATGTCTGGTGCCCCACCCCATTTTGCTGCTCCGACACCAAAAATCTGGCCTGCTGCCACCCTAGAACAACCACTCTGCTTCTCACAATGTTTGTGCCGCGGGGTGCGTGAAGTTCTACCGGCTCAATGAGGAGGGGTTAAGGGACGACAAGCGCGCGGGGCACGTCTTGGTAGAGGTCATGGAGGTGATGAGGAGCTGCCAAGGCGCCCAGGGAGCGCCAGGCCTGCGTGCATCTGCCACTCGCCTATGGCGGCGGCGGTTGTGCCGCCAGTGTCCCTGGCTGCGCAGCTGCTGATCGCTGGCCGTGCTGCATTATGTGCTGGTGCGTCACCAACTGCAAGGCGATGCAGCAGTGGTTCGTGTCAGAATTGCTGGCCGACAAAAGCAATGGCGGGTGCGGGAGAGCCGGTGGTGCAGGGCATATGCCACGTGCAGTTGGCAGCCGCAGCACCTTCCAATGCTGACATGAGGTCACAACGGCGGCCTGCTGGCAGAAAATAAGCACAGCCCTGCTTTCGGTGCTGCCGGCGCTGCCCGCCTGTGATGCCCGCCGCTGCCTGCCCTCCTGTCCGCCCCGCCCCGTTGCGCCCCGCCGCAGGCCGCCGATGCTCCCAACGTAAGCCGCCAGGTGGCGTGCCGCACCTGTGCTGGTGCAACAGCAGCACAACTGAACTGCTGTTGCCCGTGCACCGCAGATGACACGATCATCACATGGACGGACTTTGAGATTGGAACAGACATTGCGCCCTCCTTCCAGGCGCTTGCAGGCAGGGGCAGGCCTGGCAACAGCCCTTTGCGTCACTGGGAGGGGTGGACCTGCCTGCAGTAGCCCTTGTGTCCACACGGAGCCTAGCTGCTGTGCGGCAGCAGAAGCTCGACAGCTTTTCAGTGTGCCTGCCTGCTCGACACAGCTGGTGGCATGCGGCATGCTGGCTTGCCAGTGCGTGTTGGGTCAGAGGCGCCGGCGCTGTTGGATGCAGCTGGGCTGCAGCCGACCAAAGGCGGGCCCGCGGCCATCCCGTGGCAGCACTGCTGCAGCGGGAGCACCTGGCCTCTCTGTGCTCACCCGCGGCCAAGGGGGGGCGCAGCTGCCTCACCGTTTCATGTGCCATTGTGCTAGCGTTTGCACATGTCTCAATGATGGGTGCCATGACAGGATGAGATGACTGGTGTCCCTGCACCCGTCTGCTTGCAGGTGGCGCAATTGCATCTGGGAGCAGGTGCTGCACGTGCAGGAGAGCAGCAGCCCGTGGGCTGCAGGCAACTGGACCACCCAGGTGTGCAGGCGTGGCGCTGGGCGGTGCAGCGCAGGAGCGGCGCACCCGCACAACATGGGGCCAGCGCTGCAGCGTGAGGACAGTGGGTCTAAATTGTTGCAGCCCGCGGGGCAGAAAAAGCAGCACAGGACAGCAGCAGCGCAGGAGCAGGGAGACGCGCAGGGCGTGGCATAGGCAGCACAGGCCAGGGGCAGCTACGCAGCCAGGGCAGGCGCAGTGCAGGCCATGAGGTGCACGAGGGCGCCGGCACTGCCACGCAGTAACTGGAGTGCCGCTGGATGGGCGGTGGGCAGGGCACATTACTGGCCGGCGCCGCCCAGGCAAGGTGCTGCGTGGCGCTGGCATCGGCCCGTGCACCCATCGCCTGCATGCATCCGCCCCCTACTGCAATTGCGCCCTATGGCCCGCGGCGGCCCGTGGGGGGGGCTCATCTGATGGCTTTGACGCTGTGGGGCCTGGGGGGCGCTTCGACGGTGCGCTGGCGCCAGCCGCCGCCCACGTTGCCGGCCTGCCTGACTGCAGCGTGGTGCTGCTGCTGCCATGCTGCGGGACCTGCTGTGCATGCCTGGCCTACGGGTGTCGGAACAAGCACATAACGGCGAGGCCACAACAGGGCAGCGCGCTGCCTGTGCTGTCTATGTGCCTGTGCATGCCGCTACCATTTGATGGGTGCCCCGCTGGCGCGCTGATCGCGTCGCTTGGCCCCTCCGCCTCCCACATACCCGCCGTGCCCTGCCCCGCCCTCCCCCCGCCATACCCCACCAGACCTGGGAGCGCCGGGTCCCGACTCCGGCAGCAGTGGCGCCGTGGACCTGCCCGACCCAGAGCCGTCAAATTTGAAGGACATTGCACGCGTGGGCGGGCAGCTGGGTGGGATGGTGGGATCTGCTGCCTCCGCTGCCTGCTAGCCCTGCGCTGGGCTGCGCTGCGCTGCACTGGGCTGCGCTGCGCTGCTGCGCTGCGCTGTGTGCATTGTTGCACAGCAATGCTCCCTACTGCCCCCAGCGCACGGGTTCTGGCCAGAACTGCTGCAGCTATCCCCACAAACCGACGACCGCATGCCGAAGTTTCTCGGCTCCAGCGGGGCCCACTACGCGTGTGCCCGTTGTACACTTGCATCACACCTGCTTGCTATTTCAACTCAACCGTGCCCCGCAGGCACTGACGGAGGTGTCTCTGTTCCGTCGGGACCGCGTCGCACAGCAGGTGGCAACACGGCAGGGGTACCTGGGGAAGCTGCTGGAGCTGTTCAGGGTGAGGGTGGCCGGGGTGTGCGGCTTGCAGGGCGCCACGCGTGTGTGTATATGCGATGCTGGGCACGGTGGGTGGGTGGCAGGGTGGCATGCATGTCCTGGCTGGCTGGGCGGCAGGGTGGGGTGAAGAAGCAGGAAGCAGTGGATTGGTGGTTGCTGCACCTGTTGCTGCTGCCTGCATGCCTGCGTGAGACAACACTGGCAGCCATGCACTGGCAGCCAGCCTCCCCCCGCGCTCCGCCTTGCTTCGCCACCCTCACACTTCGCCGCTCCATCCTTCTGGCGCTGCTCCCCCTCCCCGCTCCTGCTCCTCAGATGTGCGAAGACCTGGAAGCCGAGAAGTCACTCATATCGCTTTCAAACATCTTCAAGCAAAGTGAGTCGGGGGTAGAGCGTTCCCGTTGATGTGCAAGCCATGCAGCTGCAACCTCGCGGGGTGCTTGAGGGGCAGCTGCATGCGTGATTGTGCATGCTTGGCAGTGTGGCTGGTATTGATGTGGTATTGATATTGCCGTCGTGTTGCAGGCATACCCGGTGCACTCAGGTCCGGGAGTGGCTGGACCGGGGCCGCCTCTTTCCTACGCTGCCTGTCCGAGCGGGGCAGCCCAGGGGCCGGCAGCTGGCGCGCAGAGTGGATTTTGTGGACGCACGGTGAGCCTTCAAAAATTTGGCGTTCCAGTGTTTGGCTTGCGGAGTGTGGCAGATTTCCTGGCAGCGATGGTGTTCCTCGTGCCGCCGTGCGCAATCTTTGCTATCCTGGGGTGCTGGCTTTGTTGAGCTGGCTGAGCTGGGGGTCGGCTAGTGGTGCAGTACCGTCTTTACAGCGCCTTGCGGCAGAGTTGCGCCGTGAGCTGTGCTTCGGGGCCCCAGAGCCTCTGGTTGGAGCCATGCGTTAGTAGGCCGATTCAGCTAGGGCAGCGTCCAGGTGCAGCTGCTGGGTGCGTGCCTATGCTGTGTGTTGGGAATGCGCTGTGACGGCATAGCTTGTATGTGCGGTCTTTCCAGCAATGTACTTGTGTCGTGCAGGGTTACGTTGGGAGTGGTGGCGTGCCCACTGCGCCGGTCGCAGGAGCTGGCAGGGCGTTCTGACCCCCGCAGGCTGTCTAGACGCCGGTGGAGGGTGGGTGCAACTGAGGGCTGTGCAATGTGCATTGCTGTGCGAACCAGAATTATAGGCAGTGTGGTGCATTCCCCATGAGCTTGACCTTGCCTTCCTGTGGTCTTGCAGGGTCACGCTGTGAGCTCTGCTTGGGGGACGCCGGTTGAGACTGGAACCGGCTTGACGCCGCCAGCTGCTCTGATCTTTGAACGCGGCTCTGGCAGCGCTGAGGTGGGCATCAGTGATATGCTCCTTTCCACACGGCGGCTATCTGCGGTTCGCTTGTTTGGCCGCAGGTGCGTTTTGCTAGCTTGTGCCATAGCTCCGGCATGAGGAACCCCCGGAAGTGACGGCGGCATGCAGCAGCAGTGCTTTTGGTTGTAAGGCAGGAGGCACTCATAGGCATCCTTAGGAAGGGTAGTGGTAAGTGCTACCAAGTGCGCACCCAACTGAGGAGGGAAGCGGCGCCGGAGAGGGTGCGGATACTGAAGCACAAGTGAAAGTACACAGCGTGCAGCTCGCTTACGCTTAGGGACACTGCCACTTCACCTGCAGAAAGACATCCGGCTGCTTAAAACCGAAATGAGTTCAAGGGAGCACCAGTGCCTTCATTGTACAAGCCACCGCATACAGTGCCCTCTGCAAATGCGTTCTGCAGCTTGCACCCTAAAAAAATCCGCTGGCCATTGGGGCCCTCTGTTTCAGCAAACCTGCTGTGCTGTTTGAGAGCAGGACAATCACACCAGCCCTGCATGGGCTTGAGGGCACCCAGCCCTGTGTGATATTTCTTGGCACGGCTGCCGTGACTAATCGCCGCAGCTGAGCTGGCAGGCCGCGGCAGCAGTCCCAGCATGGAAAGGATCGTGCTTGTGTTGCGATCACGCTTGTTCACGTGTACTGTTGATCCACCATGCAGCTCGCAGCAGCACCAACTGCGGCCGCCCTGCCCGCCCGGGCTCAACCTGCTGCTCGCCGGGCTCGCCGAGTGCCGATTGTGCAGGCTTCCGCCCGCTCGGAGCAGTATGTCTCCCCCTCATCTCGCACGTCGTCCACGGAGCTCATGCGGCTCGAGCAGCTCTCCACGGTGAGAGGCTGATTGGGTGTCGGGCCGCTCTGCCGGGCGCGTCCCAGCGTCCCACACATGTTTGTGTCAGGTCAGCGTCTGAAAGCGACAGTGCCAGCCCGTCCCGACACGCCGCCACCCCGGGGTTGCCATGCCCCGCCCTCCCTCCCGCCCCCCTGTTTTGGCCGGTTGCAGGTCGTTCCTGACGTGCTCCTCAGCCAGTCGCTGCAACAGCTGGAGACCCCCAAGGCAGCCACCAGCTCCCGCTCTGTGCTGGCAGGAATCATGAGCATCCCTGCCAGCATGCGCCGCTACCAGGTGCACCAGCTGTGTGTGGGGCGAGGGCTTGTCTGTCGCCGCCACTGCCGCCCGCTGGAGCTGCAAACTCTGCCCTCACCGAACCATTATTTGTGTGACGACCTCGGTTCACCTCTGCCTTTTCTCCTGCGCCTGCACTGATGCGTTATGCGGCAACCTTGGCAGTTCTGCTCGTGGATGCAGCTCCACCAGTACCCTGCAAGCTTGGGGGCTAATTCCGGTCTGTTACCGTTGTGCCCTTCCTGCAGTTTGCAATTGAGCAGGCCCGCTTCTATGACAAGTGCAACCTGGACGTGGCCGGAGACAAGGTGGCCTGCCAGGTATGCACCTGCACCTTTCTGGACACAAGTGGGGCTGCTCTGTGCATGCGCACTTGTTCTTGCACTTGCCTGCATCGTCGCCCTGGCTGCCATATACCCGATTCCCACCCCGCATTGACCACAGAGCGCACTGCGCCCTTTCCCACGCCTGTCAAGCTTCAACCTTGCATGTCAGTGCAACACATACTTCCTGCCTTCAGGTGGACAAGGCGCTGGTGAATGTGGGCTCCATGTTTCTGGAGCAGGTCAGCGGCCGTGTGAGCACCGAGGTGGACCCGCGCATTGCCTTTGACACAGGTGTGTGTTCTGTGTTTTCATTGGGCCGTTGGTCTGCTTGTAGGCCTGGGCAGTCGCGATTTGCTCCAACACCAAGACATGGCCTGGAGGCAGCTGTTTGCCCTGTTTGGCCGGCTCCCGTGCGCATCCACCCCCCGCCTGTTGATTTGCAGCCAGCCAGACTGTTAGAAGCGTATGCACAGAGATGTTCTGGGTGCCGTTCCGCCCCCGCACGCCTCCAGCTCCCCACATTCCTGCACTCCACACTGCCCCCTGCAGCCAAGCTGGTGGCCCGTGGGCGTTCGCTGGTTGACATGTACAAGGAGGTTGGGGTGGACAAGGACCGCGTGCTGCTGCGCATGCCCGCCACCTGGGCTGCCATCCAGGCGGGCAAGCAGCTGGAGGCTGAGGGCATCGCCTGCCACCTGGTGCTGGTGTACAGGTGGGGCGGGCCTCTGGGGATGTGTACCGCCTGTGCAGGGCTATGTTTCAGGCAGGCAGGAAGACCTGCTCAGTTTCGAAGGGCTCTAGTGCCGCTCGAGATGGCCTTGGTGCCCCTGCCCCCCACCCCCACCACAAGTCCCGCCACACCAGTCTGTTCAGGCTTCTTGGTTCTGGTTGCTCGCCTCAACGCTCACGCCTTTTGTGTCCTTGTTGACATCGTTGCTCTGCCCCTTGCCCCCCCCCCCCCCCCCCCCCCATCTCCTTGCACCCTGCAGCTTTGTGCAAGGCGCAGCAGCTGCGCAGAACGGCATCAGCGTGGTGCAGCCAAATGTGGGGCGCCTGCACGACTGGTACAACCGGCACCCGGGCGTGATTCGGGACCCCAACGTGAGCAGCTTGAAGATGAGAGTGTGTTTGGCCGCAGCGCAGTAATGGGAGGGTGTGTGCCAGCACAGAACGCTTGCTCTATCGCAACAGGGGGGTGGTGGGGGACATGGCCCAGCGCAACAGGAGGAGCTGGGGATTTGCTTGCACACAGATTTTTGTTGGTGCGTACCTAGAACCCAACGACCAGGCTGCAAGGACACTTTGCTCTGGAACATGAACTGTATGCTACCCCTGAATCAATGTCTGTGCAGGGTTCCTCGCTTCTGGAGGCGGGTGCCATGGCCAGGGCGGGCTATGGCGCCAGCCAGGTCAACCCGGGGGTGGTGCTGGTGGAGAAGCTCTACAACTACGCACAGGTGAGCAGCTGCAGCGCTGCCGTATTCAAATGTGGTTCGTGAGCCAAGCGCGTGGCTTTAGCTTGCACTTCTAGCGCCAGTGCAACACCTTCCATGCTGTGTCCAACGTATGCACTCACCTCCCCGCCTGCCTGCGTCTGTTTTCACGCCTGCAGAAGTACCACGGCGGCAAGACCAAGGTGATGGCCTCTGGGCTGCGCACCAAGGCGGAGGCTCTGGCGCTGGCGGGCTGCGACTTTCTGGTTGTGGTGAGCCGGGGGGCGCCGGGGGCTTGAGCAAGAGTGGCTCTCGCCACTTGTGCTTGTCGATGTTTCAGCTGAGGCCTGCTCTTCTGCCTCCAGTGGAGCCGTTCATCCTAGTTTGTGCGGTGACAGCGCGCAGGCAGCGGGTGACGTGGCCACGTATTGCCCACTCTCCTGCCGTTCTGCCATCCAGTCATGTTGCAACCCAATGTGCCATTGTGTTCCTGCACCACTCGCTTCGCAGGGCCCCAAGGTGCTGACTGCCCTGGACAGCGCCACCACGTTGGATGGCTACAACACGGGGCTGTCTGCTGCCGAGGATGTGCCGGGCAGCGTGGAGCCGCGCCTGAGCCCGCAGCTGGCGCAGCAGGCGGAGTTCCTTCCGCAGGAGTTGGACAGTGTGGATGGTGAGGGAGGTTCGGAGGCAGGCACATTCTAGGGAGGCGTGGTGGCACTCCTGTCAGAGGGCGGGCAGGAGGAATTACGCTTGCCTGCAGGGCGGCTTTGCGAATCAGCCCCGAAACCCGTATTTGTCACTAGATTATTGTGACATTACACTGACCTGCTGGCGCTCACATACTTCCTCTTTGTCCTCCTTGCGTCGATCCCTCCTGTGGAGATGCGGTCCAACGGGCGCCCGCCTGGGCCATGGCTGCAACTTGCCTGTCGCTTCCCCATCTCCCGTTCTGCCATCCCTGCCTACAGACGGATAGTTCAATGAGCACCTGGGCACGGCTCCATGTGACCTGCCGTACCATGTTGCTTCTGTGCCTGCCGACAGTCTCTCCATTGTCCTTGTCCCTTTATCCCCCTGCAGAGAGCCGCTTCAACGAGCTCCTGGGCATGGCCGCGCACGACCTGCTGACGGAAGGCGTGAGCCGCCTGGTGGAGGATGCCAACCGACTGGAGCCCTACTTCCTTAATCTGGCGGGAGGGCAGGAGTGAGGGCATGCGGCAGGGGTATCTTGCTAGCGCACAATTTTCGCAGCGTTGGTTGCTAGTGAGCAATTTTGAGTTTTGAATGGATCCCGTGCTTCTGCTGCGGCCCTCGAGTTGCCAGCCCGTTCCCTTAGTGTGGCTGAGTTGCCGGCCCGTCCCATAGCGCCCCATGATTATGCTAGCACTGCCTCCCTGCATATAGTTCGACCCTGCCCTCCAGTCTGCCTGTTGTTGCAACCCCACCATTGTCATGTTACAGCTGTTGTTCAAACGTCCATGGTTTGCGTGAATGATGCCCCGACAAAACAAGAGGAGCGGGCACAGCAGAGGGGGGTGGCCCACAGAGTGGTAGGGTACAAGATACACGGAGGGGAGAGGGGAGGGGAAAAAGAGGGGCAGGGCGGAGGCAGGATACAAGTTACAGCACGGCCTGCCCGACCCCCTTGGTGCGTTGGCTGGGAGAGGACGGCACACACCACTGCTCTGCTGCGCCCATAAAGACCTTGCACAGGCTGCCCAGCGTTCAGCTAAGCTACAACTCAAAACCGCTTGCATGTGTGCAGGCAGGGGGCCCGCGGTAAGCGGTGCTCAGCCAAACGTGTTCTCCCCCGAGTAAGTGATATACAGGAAATTGTCCTCGTCCTTGTGGTCTGCGTACACGTCCGCCATGAGTGCGGCTGCAAACAGAAGAAAACGAAAGTGGCGGGAGCATCAGTGCAGGTGCATGCCGGCAACAACGAAGAGAGGCGAAGCGCACATCAATTGCTCACACAAACGCACCCAAAGCTGACCCAGTGTGGGAGGTGAATGAACACAAGCAAAGGGGGCCTGCTATGCTTGCCTGCCGACACACGTGTCAACCCAACCGACCCCGATCAAACCACAACCAAGGCCCACCTGTAGGGGGCAGCACGTTGCGCACAAACATGAAGATGGCCTGTTCGGGTGACACGCGGATGCGCTTGCGGATGACGTACACAAACTGGCCCACCGTCAGGTCGGCGGGCACCAGGTACCTGTGGGTGGTGCAGTGAGGGCAGGGAGGTGCGGTGAACTGCGGCAAGCGGACAAACTGGCCCACCGTCAGGTCGGCAGGTAGCACCAGGTGCCTGCAGTGAGGGCAGGGTGCATGACAGTGAGGCAATGAGACAAAAGAGGAGGTCAGGCAGGGGACCAAGCAACCCCGACGCCCCTCCCTCCTCCCACCTCACTGCCCAGCCTGCTGCCCCCTCCCTCCCTCCCGGTCCCAGCCTCACTTCTTCTTGTCAATGTCTGGGATGTTGGTCTTGTCCGCACGCTCCACAATAACCTGTTCAAACGTTTGAAAAGCAAAGGGGGGGGTGTTGAGCGGGGCCCAGGGGAAGGACCACGCACGTCCCAAGCTGCCAACAGGGCAGGCAGCCGCTCCTCCTGGGGGTGTGCAGGGCGCCGTCTGCCAACCGTCTGCCTGGCATGGTGCTTGACTCACGGGGATCCGGTCGGGGTACCTGCACAGGTGGCCGCAATTTCACAAGGTAAGTAAGGATGAGAGCAGCAGGCGAATGCACGCATGCGTTCAGGGAAAAGCGCCCGCCGCAGCAACTCGAACCGGCAAAAGGCGGGGCGGGGGCGCCGGCGCAGCGCTGCTCACTTGTCGCGGATGCGCGCCGCCTCTGCCTGTCGCTTCTCTGCAAGGCAAGGCACGCAGGACAAGGTGAGGGCGAGCTGGTGGGAGAGGCGCCCCGCTACTGACAGCGAGGGCCGTCTCGCTAGGCTGGCTTGGCTTCCTGGACCTGCGTGCCGCCCGCTGCGCTCGAGGACTTCATATGCTGGGGATGCAGGGCTCCCCAGCGCCCCCGAGACGCCCGCTGCGGCAGCTAAAGTTTGCCCGCCGCGCTCTGCTGCCCAGAGCGCCCACAAGGACGCGCAGATGCTCACCAAACGGGTGCTCCTCCTTGAACGTCCTGCTGCGGCCGACCATGTTGTTCACCGAAGCGGGCGGCCTGAATTTCAGGCTGAAGCGCTGCAGACGCTGGTTCTGCGACGCGGGACGGTTTGAATGTCACCAAAGACACCACAAATTCCAGGCTGCAGCACCCGGTCGCAAAATCCACCCTCTGGCACCCCAACATCCCGCCACCCTGTCGCCAGCTACGCTTCGCCGTTTTCTTGCAGAGCTCCCTTACAGGCCCCAGGTTGTTCAATCAGCTTGCATGAAGACATAGTCACTAAAATGTGCCTGCACAGAGGACCGAACTACTGAGGGAAGACACATCCGGCTTGCAGGAGGGAGGGAGGGAAGACCAGGAACGCTGCCCCATCCCTGCACTGCCCTGCCCCACGGTATGCAGCAATGCAATCTGTCGAATCTGTGGCCGCGCTACCAGCAGCTGCGGCCGACAGGCGGTTGCATTACATCTCCCACAGCGCTGCGATACACATTTGCTGATGCGAGGGAGGAGTCCTGAAAGAAAACAGGCAGGGGGGATGAACAGCAGAGCAGTGGAATGGCCAAGTCAATCAGCAAGCTTGTGCAGCTCAATGCGGGGAGCTTAAGAAACGGGTAATTTACAAGCAAAGGAAGGTGAGGCTGGGGAGGTGTCTAAAGCAGCCAGCAAGGTGCAATGCAAGGCGCAATGTGCACCAAGGAAACAAGGGCAGGAGAGGCACGTGGCTGCCGTGGCGCGCTGCAGGGGAATGCATGCCGCGCCGGCGCAAGGCATACACAGCATGTGGGCCTGCCTTGCTGCCGCTGTGCCGCGTCTCGGTGGCGGGCCGGGCTGCAGCAGGCTGCCTGTAGCCTATGGTTGCTGCTGAGGCGCGGGCACGCCGCCACCAGCGCGTGCCTGATGTGGCCCACTGGGGGTCCAGGGCACTGAAAGGTGCTGGCTCAGCTTCAGCGCCTCAAAGTGCCCCAGTGGTTTACCTGCAGGCGAAAGGAAAGCACGGGAGCAGTGAGGAAGCAAGGCAAAATGACCTCCACTCGCGTTTCTGGAAAGTCGAGGGCTTGAACATTGCTAAATTAAGAATTTAACAGAATATTTATGACCTGCGCTCACATTGATGCTCGCAAACTACTACCACGCATCAACCCGCCTGGTGCCATGACCCAACAGCCACCAAACTTCCCGCCCATGCAACTTCAAGAACCTGACCCTAGAACATTTCAAGGACCTTACCCAAAAATCGACAGCGCTCCGAATAGGGCCAACAGCATAAGGCACGCCATCCCGGGGAGGCCCGTGAAGGCGCAGTAGACAGCAGAGACTAGGAAGTAGCCGATTAAAAACCGCCCGACTTGACTCCCCTGCTGGGGTGGCCGCCTGTGCTCGTCTGGCAGAGCACGCGGCGGTGCGTCACTGGCCGCGCCCCCGTCCGGCGCCACAGGAGCGGGCACTGCTGCAGCCGGCGTGCGACGCAGGCCGCCTCGGCGCCGCGCCAGCAGCAGCCGGCCTGCAAGAGAAGGCATTCATGGGCAGCCGAAGCAGAGTGGGCAGCCTGCTTTTGGCCGAGCGCGCCCACCCTCATGGTCCTGGTTTACCTACCTGGCTTCAAGCAAGCCAGGCAAAGCCGGGAAGACCTCACCTGTGTGGTGGAGGCCCGCCGGGCGGGTTAGCCCCGCAAATGGCCCAGGGCTGAGGCGGCTCAGCCTCGCCATGGCCGCCATGGCTCCCTTGTGTGCCGAGAGCGTGAGCGGATGCGTGCCTACGATCGAATGGTGCGTTGCAGGTCGCTGAAAGACGGTAGAGGTCTGTTTGGTTCTTGGCGCGCCAGGTGGCAAGACAATGCAACAGGTCTACCAAGGACTGGAACCCACATTGAGTGATTGTCTGTCCCCCCCTACTGCACCAGGATTGGTTTCACCTCTCTGTAGAGAAGCGGGTCCAGCAGAAACACGCCACAGTGAGCTGCGCACTGGCCACTCGAGATACCACAAATTCCAGGCTGCAGCACCCGATCGCAAAATCCACCCTCTGGTGGCGGCACCCCAACATCCCGCCACCCTGTCGCCAGCTGCGCTTCGCCGTTTTCTTGCAGAGCTCCCTTACAGGCCCCAGGTTGTTCATTCAGCTTGCATGAAGACATAGTCACTAAAACAGGCATCAATGCGGTCATGACAGTGCGTGCAAAGGTCGCTGGCTTCTTCAGCTGGCGGCGCAGACCGAGTGGTGGTCACCGCCGTAGGTGATGTTGTGAGCGCCGACGTGCCACCACCACTGCCCGCTGCGCCACAGCTCCCAGTATCGCTGCATATCGCCGCCAGTCTCCGCCACCTACAAATGAGTAACGCCAGGGCACAGGGCGGGGTTGAAGGGACTGGGGCGCAGCCAGCGTGAGCGTTGCTGCCTGCTGCCCTGCCAGGCAGTGCTGCGGTGTGCACTCACCCCATCACTCCCCTGCGCCTCACCTGCCGCAGCGCCGTCTCCAGCGCCTCCCACCGCACAATGACGTTGCGGTTCTTCACATACTGGTTTGCCGCGCCCGCGCCTGCTGCCTCTGCTGGAGAGGGCTGCCAGGCGCCAGGGTCGCAGCCCTGCAGCACCCACCACAGCACTTGGGACTCCTTGTCCTGCACAGCCAACAACAGGGGCAGGCGGAGGCAAGGAAACTCCGTTCAAGGGAGGCCACAGCTAGTGGACGTGCGGCATGGAGACACACCTGCTACCTGCCTGAAGTAGCGCCATCCTGCCATTCCCCACAACAACTCAGGGCGCTAGGCACAAGCTCAGCAGCATGTTCCCGCCATGCGACTGCTCCCCCATCCAGCTACCCACCTCAGCGTTGAACAGCGGGTCCTGCAGGTGCGGTGGGTGGGTGTCAAACCCGAAGGCCTGCACCTCTATCATGCTGCTGCCGGGCCGCATGAGCCAGCCGTTTGCCAGGTTGGCGCCGTGCACGCCCACCATTACATCTGCCAGCTGCGCTGCTGTCATGCCGCTCACAAGATCGGTGATCTCTATCTGCACACCACGTTGGTGACAGTATCAAGAGTAAAACAAATACGGATCAGGCAGGGACTTGGCATGCACGTGTGCAGGCATCAAGATGAGGTGAGCAGCAGGGGGTGCTGTCAGCGGCAGCGGCAGCGCTGCCCGCACAGGGACGCTTCACACGTGTCCAGCATGAAGCTATATGCAAGGCACCATTTGGAAATGCAAGCAGCGGGGCTGTTGCCCACCCACCTCCCAGCAATTGGCTGTAAATGTGCGTCCCGCCGCGCTGGTATGCCGCCACAAGTTGCAGCGCCGCAGCAACTCCTGAATGTTCAGAATCTGGCGGGTGTCCCCCTGCCGCTTCTGAAACACCACATTCAGCACCGGTATGGCCGCGCCTGCGTCTTTGGCCCTATCAACAGCTGCTGCAGGTTCTGCTGCGGGTGCCGCAACTGAAGCAGCAGCGCTGTCCTGTGCGCCAACAGCGCTGCTGGAAGTGCCGACCCGCTCCTGTATGTCCGACGGCAGCAGGTGGCGGTATGCCTCCACGACGTGTCGCCCATAACCATGGAGCGGCCAGCGTGTGATGTTCAGGCCGTGGGTGCAGATGAGCATGCTTTCAAAGCATCGCCGGTGGTCACCCTCTGCACTGGGGAGCGGCCCAGGCTGCACATGGGAGGCAGCGTCTGGCGGCTGCAAAGCAGGTGTGAAGAGGGGGCACGGGGGTTGTCTACCATGTGTCCTGGAACACTGACGCCGGGTGGCCAGGTATAGGGCATGCACAGTGAAGCAGGATCGCTGGACAAGGCCACGGCACGCCGTGCAGGGAGCAGCCGCGCAACATGACCAGCCGGCGCCCCGGTGCATCTCACGCACCAGCCGTGTTGCAAAGTCTGCCCACGTCTCCACCCGGAGCGGCGACATGGCCTGCAGCAGCTGGTAGTTAAACCCTGGCAGAGCCAGGCCTTCTGCTGTCACCGGCACCAGCTTGATGCTGTCCTTCCAAGGGGTGTCCTCAATGAATCCAAACAGCTTGGCAGCGTTGTCTGCGACAAACAGCAGATGGGGGATGGCACACAAACAGACACAAACACACAGCACAGGGAGTGAACACAGGGTTGTGTTCAGGCCAGGAGTGCCCGGCTGCGGCTGGTGCTTCAACATAAGCCGTGCGACACGGTCGATGCCTGGAAGCGCACCTCGCAGGAAGTGCCCAAAGTTTGTCATCCAAAAGGGGTACCACACCACAGGGACGGTGCATTTAGAGAACTGCGGCTCTCGCAGGTACTCGGCACCCTCGTTCTTGGCCTGCCCACGGCTGCGAATGGAGGCCAGGGGGTAGTTGAACAGGCCGTGCTGCAGCGTGGGATTGGCAAGGCGGTGGCAGGTATGAGCTAGCCATGAGAACTGCGGCACGGCTGCATGCGGACAGTTTCTACTGCTGTGCCACAGGCAGGAGCAAGGTATTTCTTACTTACCCCGTTGCGGTACGTGTAGATGTACTGCCCATAGTTGCCCTCTGCAGCAAACGTGGGAGCCTCCTCCCCGCCGCCATTGGGCGCCGGCTGGTAGCGGTCATCATACAGGATCAGACCTCCTGCACATGATGGCAAGAAACGGAGCAAGTTGGTGGCCGTTACTGGCGGGAGAGCAGGGCTTGCCAGACCATGAAGTGGAGACGCCAAGTCACGCGTGCCTGTGCTGCATGTTCGAGTCAGCAAGCTGCCGGAACTGCCCGACACCATTCCTGCCTGCCTGCCTGACCCCTGGACCTACCTTGGTCCACACAGACCTTGGTCACTAGGTGGCAGCTGCTGGACCACGCGGAGGATGCCACCTCTGCTGGGGTGGGGCAGGCCTGCTGGTGCAGCGCGGCATCGCCGCCGACCAGATCTTGGCCGCCACCTGCGCCCCCGAAAGGCGCCGCGAAGAAGAGAGAGGCACTGCGAGAGCCACAAAATCCCCTGCTGTCCCGCAGGAACACTGCGGTTAGCACCAGCGCCGCAACAACGGCCCCAGAGACGCCCAGAACATGGGAGCGGACGGTGCGCAGCGCGGCAACACCCATGTTAGGGTCGATTGTGCAGGAGCCATAAATGCCCGTGCCAGCAGAGTCAAGGCCGGCAGAGTCTAACTTTCTGCCAGCTCATTTCACGGCACAGCACGCGGGTGAGCCGGCTTTCTGTCCCTATTCACGCGCATTTTCCAGCGGCTCCTTCCGGTGCTGCATTCTGACTGCTTTGACACACCTGTGCGGGCTTGTTGTCTTTGCCGCACCCACAAAGAACACCTGTTTCACCAGCGGGGCAACCTGCTGGGCATTCCATGAGGCTCGTGGCTTCCAGCCAGCCCGGTGTCGCCCAACAGCTGGTGGGCAGTGCTGAGGGGTGGGGCGGCGGCAGCGCCAAGCGGCGGCGGCGGCAGAGCAGGGGGCCATGCGCCGGGCAGTTTAGGGGATGGGTTTTACGCTACTCAACCCAAAAGCGTTGGCGTGCAGAAAAGCTAACCCGGCTTCCTTTGCTCTTCCTGCAGACCCAGAGCAGGGCAGCACGCAGCTGCACCAGCAACATGCTTGGCCACCTGCGCCTCGGCGGGCCTGTGGCACTGCGGGCGGCGCGCCACGGCCTCATGACCGTGCGCCCCGCTGTGGGCCGTGTGTCGCTGCGCTGCCTCGCCTCTAAGGGCGGCCGGAAGAAGGATGCGGAAGAGAGTGAGCCATTGCGGCTCACCAGCCGACACGACTGTGCTGGGACCAGCCAGCTTTGACGTGTGCCTCCATCGCGTGCCATGTTTTCAGGATGGTTGCTGAGGCCTTCCCCTTTTTGATCATGCAGGCGTGTACAGCAAGACAGTCAACCTGCCCCAGACAAAGTTCGACATGCGTGCCAACTCGGTGGTCCGGGAGCCGCAGCTGCAGCAGTTCTGGCAGGACAACAAGATTTACGAGCAGCTGAGCAGGGAGAACCCCGGGGTGCGCCTCTCGTCACATGGGAGGCCTGCGAGGGTGGCATGTGCATGCATGCGTTGTGCACAAGCTGGTCCCTGCTGATGTGCACTCTGCCCGTGAGTGGAGGTGCACAAGGCGGGGGAGGCCGTAAGCAGCTGAGCCACGTGCTGGGCATTGTTCTTAAGCTCGGGTTCTACTTGTCGCTGTGCTGCACTGTGCCACTGCAGCCCCCGTTCACGCTGCACGATGGCCCGCCTTATGCCAACGGCGACCTGCACATTGGGCACGCGCTCAACAAGATCTTGAAGGACATCATCAACAGATACCAGCTGCTGCAGGTGGACGGTGGGGCCTGCACTTGGGTGCAGGTGTTGGTGTGGCGTGGCATGCACCCGCTGCTATGCTGGGCTTCTTGTTGGGCATGCTGTGCATTTGCAAGGTCGATAGCCAGCACTGCGCATTGCTGTATTGTGGAGAATGAACACGGGTGCATACGCGGCAAGCCGGACCCTCCGCCAAACTGACTTGCCAGTGGCACCCGCTGTGTGATGCAGGGCCGCAAGGCCAAGTTTGTGCCGGGGTGGGACACCCATGGCCTCCCTATCGAGCTCAAGGTCCTGCAGGTTGGTGGGCCAACCAGCGGTGTGAGGTGGCTGTTTCGAAAAATTGCGTTGCTGTTGCTGCCACATGGAGACGGCCCAGTTGCGCGCCCTGCTTTTGCTACGTATCTGCACGCTCCGCTTCGCTTTTTCAGCAGCTTGCTCAATGAGCTGACTCCTCTGCTATCAGTTCGCATTGACTAGGTCGTGTGTGCTGGCCATTGGCGATGTGCAGTCGATGAAGGAAGAGGAGCGGCGGTCGTTGACGCCGCTGCAGCTGCGGGAGAAGGCTGCGCAGTTTGCGCTGAAAACCGTGGACTCGCAGCGGGAGCAGTTCAAGCGGTGAGCAAGCGCCAGCTGCAGGCTGATGCTGGCAGCCGGCACGCACCGGGATTTATCACCCTTGCCTGCATCGGTGGTGCTCCGCATTCGCGCTGGCTTCAAGCATGCCAGCCCTCGAAGCGGCCTGAACCTTTGTTTCTTCAATTTGCATCGCACTGCAGCTACGGTGTGTGGGGGGATTGGGATGCCCCCTATGTCACCCTGGAACCGGCATATGAGGCCGCTCAGCTGCGCGTGTTTGGACAGATGGTGCTCAATGGACACATCTACAGGTGAGGGATGCTTGGCAGGAAGCTACAATGGTGTCATCATTCCCAGTCGTGTACTCCTGCGTGCAGCGCCAAGCACATGTGGCGACCTTGCTTCCGCTCCTGCACATGAGCACCCGGCCCCGCCTGTGTGCCTTGCTGCAATGCCTGCAGGGGCCGCAAGCCAGTGCACTGGAGCCCCTCCTCGCGCACCGCCCTGGCTGAGGCAGAGCTTGAGTACCCTGAGGGCCACACCTCGCGCTCCATCTACGTGGCCATGCCCATGGTGGCCGCAGGTGCCTGGGCTGTGGGATCTGCTGCGGGGGATTGCAGTTGCGTGATAGGGGGAAGTTTCGCCTTGAGTGAGGCTGGCAAATGCAAATCAATTTCCTTAAGAGGCGTGGGCAAGAGCTGTAAGAAGGCTGTTGGGGATTGCGGCAGCTGGGTGGCAGCCTGCAGTGGACAGAGAGGTGGAGGCGGGGGCTGAGGGAAGCTCCTGACATGTCCGACTGTATTCATGTGCCGTGCAGGGCCCAACGTGTCCGAGGGCGCTGCGGCCGCGCTGGAGGGCGCCCACTTTGGCATCTGGACCACAACCCCCTGGACCATCCCCGCCAACCTGGCGGTGGCGGTCAATGACGCCCTGGAGTACTCAGTGGTGGAGGTGCAGGTGCGGGGGCGGTGAAGTGTGGTGTGTCTGCTGTGCGGTCCACCACGGGTGCGCATGCAGGCAAGTGTGCGGAGTTGCAACCAGGATTGGGGGTGAAGTGAAGTTCGTCAACAGCGCCTTGACCTTGAATGTTGCAGAGCCCTGATGCGTGGTGTTGATGCTTGGTTGAATGCCCAGCACCAGTCAGCTGCTCCTTCCTTGCTGGCGCCTCGTTGTCATGCAGGGAGACCTGCCTGAGGGGTGGCAGGCACGGCGGCTGATTGTGGCTGCTGATCTGGCGGACCAGCTGGCCGAGAAGTTTGGCATCACGCTGAGCACGCTGTGCACGGTCAAGTGAGTTGGAAGGCGTGGGCAGCAGCGCGGCCCAGCAGTGCTTGCATGCTCGCATTCCCACACAGCTAGCTGTTCGTGCCCGGGATGTCTGTACACCACAAAAAGTGGGCATGCCTGGCATGCGTGCCGTCAACCGTTGAACTCCCCTCCCGCTGCTTGCCTGCGTGCAGGGGTTCCGAGCTGGAGGGCTGCAGTTACAAGCACCCGCTGTTCGACCGTGTCAGCCCCGTTGTGATTGGCGGCGACTACATCACAACGGAGTCGGGCACAGGCCTGGTGCACACCGCTCCGGGGCACGGCCAGGAGGACTACCAGGTGCATATGGGTGGCTGGCTGGCCAAGAGTCGGTTGCCACATGGGAAGCTACAGCCCGGCTGGCTGCTGTACTGTTGGCACGTTGCTCTCTCAGTGCGGTGTTGATTGCGGCAAGCCAGCATGGCTCTGCATGCCGCTGTTCAGCTGGTCTTGAAGTTTGCTTTTTTTGAGAGGGCTTGCCCGGCCTGTGTGGCACTACGTAGTAGACTCACCTGCAATGCCTGCAGGCCGGCGTCAAGTGCGGACAATGCTGCCACTGACGCAAGTGTGACTCGTGCATGGTTCATTGCTTGCTTCACTTCTTCATTGCAGGTCGGCCTCAAGTATGGCCTGCCGCTGCTGTCGCCGGTGGATGACGCGGGCGTGTTCACGGACGAGGCAGGGCCCTTTGCAGGCCTGCAGGTCCAGGGCGATGGAAATGAGGCGGTGGTGCAGGTGCGGCGCAGCAGTATGCGTATTAGCTGGACTTTGCGGTGTCAGTGCAGGGAGCACGCAACATGCACTGTGCCCGTTGCTTGATAGCCAAAGGGGAGGAAGTGCGGGCGCCAACTCCGGATGGACCAGCCTGCGATCATGGCGCACCATATGTGGCTTCCTGTCTGTGCAGGCCCTGGCTGCGGCGGGTGTGCTGCTTAAGGAGGAGAAGTATGCGCACAAGTACCCGTATGACTGGCGGACCAAGAAGCCCACCATCTTCCGTGCCACTGACCAGGTGGGTGCTCAGCACCAGTGCTGGGGGAGGGGTGGATTTTGTTCAGGTGCGATTGTATGAGCTTTGCATGCACTCAGTACGAAGCCCACCAGCTTCTGTGTCCCAGACCAGGAGCGCTCTTCCGTGCATATCCTGAACTATCTTCTGTGCATATCCAGAACTGATGCATCGCTTTGCCGGGTAGATTGCTTGAGTAGAAGCCAAGCGCATGTACTTCAGCGTGCCGTTGTTCCCCCCACCCCCTCCCCGCCTGCCCTGCTCCATCGTGTTGCAGTGGTTTGCCTCTGTTGAGGGCTTCCGCTCCGCTGCCCTGGACGCCATCAGCGGCGTGCACTGGATCCCAGCGTCGGGCGAGAACCGCATCACCGCCATGACAGAGGGCCGGTCGGACTGGTGCATCTCGCGGCAGCGCAAGTGGGGCGTGCCCATCCCCGTCTTCTACTATGTTGATTCGGGTGCGCAGGGCAGGGCAAGCAGACTTTGGCAGCAAGGCAGTCGATCTGGCGGCTGTGTCCCCTTTGTGCCAGCTGCCTGCGAGCTGCCTGTCAAGGTTTCAAAGGCAGCTGTACGGCCTTTTCTTACCTTAGCACTCTGTGCAGGTGGGATGCTGCCTGCCTTTCTTGCAATTCAGTAAACACGCCGTGCCGCCTGACATGCTGTGCTGCGCAGGGGAGCCGCTGTTGACAGAGGAGACGATCGAGCACGTGACCCAGGTTGTGGCGCAGCATGGCAGCAATGCCTGGTGGCAGATGGATATTGCTGAGCTGCTGCCTGAGCACCTCAGAGCAGGCAAGTGCGGAGAGATACATGTCCTCTGCTGGAAGACATGCAGCGTACTCCAGATGGCAGCAGCTGCTAGCTCTGCCATGGTGCTGCCTGCTTGGTCGCCATGTTGATGCCTACGAACAATTAGTCTGTTGTGTTAGCGCAGGCCTGGATAACATTGTAGGGGCAGGGGTCGGAGGGGCCACGCCGCTGTATGCTGCTGCTGGACAATGGCGATAAACTTCTGCACGCTGTTTTGCAAAGCACGGTGCTGTTACCTCAACCATTCAATGCTGTGCTGCTCCTGCAGAGGCGTCCAAGCTGCGGCGGGGCGAGGACACAATGGATGTGTGGTTTGACAGTGGCAGCAGCTGGGCGGGCGTGCTGGGAAGTGACGAGGCGCTCAACTACCCGGCAGACTTGTACCTCGAGGTGGGTTGGCGGGTAGGGATGGATTGCATTATACAGCTGTGCCTGCAAGTGGATGGCTGAATTTTTGGGTGGGAATGCAATCAACGTTGTGTCTGGATTTGAGTGGGGAAGATTGCATGTTGCGTAAGGAAGGAAAGCTGAACGGGTGCTGCACACCTCCAGGACGTGGGCAGGGATACTTACACCTCGGCAGGTGCATCCCCCTGCTATTGAAGCTTACATCAGTGTACTGTGCACTTGCCTGTGCGTTGTGTTCAGGGGTCCGACCAGCACCGCGGCTGGTTCCAGTCATCGCTGCTGACCAGCGTGGCGGCCAACGGGCATGCACCCTACAAGCAAGTCCTCACGCACGGCTTTGTGCTGGACGACAAGGGTGAGTGCCGCCTGCAATTTGGTTGCGCTAGGGTGTTATTCATGCATTTTGTTTTTATATCGTGTTGGTTGCTGAAATTGGGCCTTGCTTGCGACTGCCGCTGCTCGCTGGACCTCTTGTTTGTGCCAGTTGTATGCCTCCAACTGCATATGTGATGCGATCGGCTCTTGCTGGGCACGCTGTTTGGCATGCCTGCAACCTGTCACCTTCTCGCCCTGGCTCTATCTCGGTTTCTTCACACCCCCATGTGCTGCAGGCATGAAGATGAGCAAGTCCCATCTGGCTGATTGATCTTTCGTGGCTTTGTAACCCTGCCTCCCAGCAAGTCCCATCCTGACTTAATAATTGCCTCATGTCGACACGCAGGCATGAAGATGAGCAAGTCCCTGGGCAACGTGATCGACCCGCGCATGGTGATCACCGGCGGCAAGGACGCCAAGAAGGACCCTCCTTATGGCGCCGATGTGCTGCGCCTGTGGGTGTCCTCCGTGGATTACTCCAGCGATGTGCTTATTGGAGGCCGCATCATCAGCCAGGTAGGCTCGAATTCTGCTTTGCCCCCGCTGCTCTCTGCATTGAGTGGGTGCAAGAGGAGCGAGCGCTGCTGAGGAAGGGGCCATGCACGGAGGCTCAAGCTGCTGGTAAGGCGGGCCAAAACCTGTGTCACACGTTGCCTTAACCGCCCTTGCGCACGTGCTTTTCACCGTATTTTGTCACAACTTTCACCCAGTCATCCACAGTCCGGCAGGTGGCCAATGGGGACTGCAAGGTCCGCCTCACTTGAAGTGCTGCCACCTGCTTCAATGAAACAAATCCGCATCCGGCATTGTAGGTGGCCGACGTGTACCGCAAGGTCCGCTTCACGCTGCGCTACCTGCTGGGCAACCTGTCAGACTTCGACCCCGCAACACAGGCAGTCCCTCACGCGCAGCTGGCAGCAGCCGACCGCTACATCCTGGCCCGCTTTGCCGCGCTGGTGGACGAGTGCAACGCTGCCTACGGAAACTTCCAGTTCTACAAGTGAGTGAAAGTCTCGCACCCCAGCTAGCCTATTGCCACGTGCGCTCATGCCCCGCATTGTCCACCCTGCACAGCGTACCAGGCGCTGCAGCGGCTCCCTGCCGTGGACCTCTGCAACTCGTGTCCCAAAGGGAGACAGCAGGTAGCATGCCGTTACATTTTTAAACCAGCTCATCACACACATCCCTTTCGTCCCCACGTCTTGCAGGGTGTACCAGGCGCTGCAGCGGTTCACTGTCCTGGACCTCTCCAACTTCTACCTTGACGTCGCCAAGGACCGCCTGTACATCAACTCTGCCTCTGCTGCCGACCGCCGCGCCTGCCAAACTGTGCTGGCCGCGCTGCTGGAGGGCATGCTGCCGCTGATTGCGCCGCTGCTGCCGCACATGGCGGAAGATGCGTGGCAGAACCTGCCCTACACGCAGAAGGAGCAGTCAGGTGGGTGGGCGCCGCAGTCAGGTGGGTGGGCGCCCTCTCAGCGGGCTGTGTGCGGGCACAAAGGGCAGCCGTAGCGTAGCCATTGCTGGCCATTGGCGGGCAAACACTGCTTCTGCCCGCCGCCCTGTATGCCCACCCACCAGTTAGCTGCTCCAACGCCCACAGCCCCGCACTTTGACAGCAAGTGTGTGTTGCATCAGGGCCGCCAGCCTACGCTAGCTGTCTAGCGCGCCACCAGCACGGCCCCTTCCCAACACAGCCCTGTGTGTCCTTCGCGCCGTTTCTTCTGTCCTGCAGTCTTCCAGGCAGGCTGGGCGGGCGTGCCTGACGAGTGGCGGCAGCTGTCTGAGGCAGACGAGGCTTTGTGGCGTGGTGTGCTGGGCATCCGCAGCGAGATCAACCTGCTGTTGGAGAAGGCTCGTGCCGAGAAGGCGCTGGGAGCATCGCTGGAGGCCAAGGTGGGCTCAGCTGCCAGCTGGTCGTCGCTTGCTTGTAGTGGGTGGATTCCTCTGATGTGCTAGGAGGTGCGTCCAGAGGTTTTGCTGAAAGGCGCTGCAGGCCTGGGAAGCCAGGATGGGAGTGGTCTGCAGCAGGAGAGGGCGGTAGTGCTGCCGTAGTCGGTATGCTGGTTGTTCCTGAAGGCAAACAATCGGTATTTTTCCAGCGAAGAGTATGCTGTCTCTGCGCCTCCTCCGGGGGCTCCTCCCTGCGCAGCAGGCACCTCTGGAGGGTAAGAGGGTCGCCCTCTGGTGCCTTTGGCGGGTTTCTGCAGGGTGCAAGTTCAGCTGCATGTGGCTGTCCTGCTCCCTTTCCTTTTAATAACATGCCCCAATGAATGTGTGTGTGTGTTGCAGGTGATGCTGCATGTGGCAAACCCCGAGCTTCGCACGCAGCTGGAGGCGCTGCAGGCCTCCGGCAACGGCATGGACCCCCTGCGCTATGTCTTCATTGTGAGCCAGGCTGAGCTGGCAGACTCTCCCGCAGCGGCCACAGCGGGCGCAGCTTACAGCGCCACTGCAGTGCTGGAGGAGGGAGGCGGCGAGGTGACGGTGGGCGTGGCACGTGCGGATGGCGGCAAGTGCAAGCGCTGCTGGAATTACAGGTGAGAACGAGGCAAGAGTACTGGGAGTTGATAAGCCTTTGTTTTGCAAAGGCATGTTGATGGCGCCAAGTCAGGCGCTGCAGGAGCCACAGGTGAGTGACTTTGGAGGGTTCCATCAGACAGGGATCTGGATGGTTCTGCCCTGCACGCTGTTGATGGCAGGCAAAGGGCAAGTTGCTGCTGGAACGGCGGCAGACCGTTGGAACGGAGCTCTGGTTTGCGTCTGGGGTGCGGAGGTTGCATCGGCGGGTGTGCTGGTGCGCACCTGTGCGGGGCAAGTGACACCACCCCAGTCAGATGTGAGCCTGGAATGGTACCAGTGCTGTGGGCTTGCTCCCCGCCCAGCTTTCCCTTCGCTGTTCACCCGTCCTTCCCATCCTTGCCTCCGCCACCTGTCCTGTGCCGCAGCACCCACGTTGGAGGCGATGCGGCGCACCCTGAGCTGTGTGAGCGCTGCCTCCCAGTAATCAACGAGATGGGATTTGAGGCACAGCCGAAGAAGGAGGAGGCGGCAGTAAGCGCCTGATGGCTGCGCGCTTCTGGTGTGCACGGCCTTGGGCAGCAGGCTGGAAGATGAAATGAGCTTGCAAAGTGAAGCAGTTTTCACTTCATGTAACCCGCATCCCTGAGTAGTCCCAGGGGTTGAACCAAACGCAGTGACGACGCAGGCCACTGTAGCGTGGTGTCGCATGCACTCATTCTGGCGTCACTCTGGCTGTACCACGCTTCTGAACGTGTAGGCAGCATTAATGGAGACGCTATCTTGACGAATGTTTGTTTGCACCTTCTGCACCCGTCTAGATGCAACAGTATGTATGTGAAGGCATTGCAAGTGTTCCTGCTCGCCGGCAGCTTGTTGCGCCAAGTGGCGGCGGTCGCCAGCGGTGCAGCTGGGACCGTGGCGGCCAAAATATGCGGGTCTTGAAAATTTCATTCCACTCAGGCTACTTATCAACTTATTATCAGGAAAGAGCGCAAAAGAGGCTCTCTTTTCGTCACTAGACACTCAGAAGTTCGGAGGCAGAGCAGCCTTCCCCGCTCTACTGCGTCGCATTGGGAGCGCGTGCGTTGTATCAGCAGAGGGAACCACACACAGAAGTGCTTGCTGGCAGCACGCCATGCAGCAGAGCGCAGTGGGGGCAGTGCTGAGCGAGGGCACGCCTTCCCCCATGGAGCAGCGTCCCATCGCGGCCGCCGCGAACAGCAGCAGCGTAGGCCCCCCCGGCAGCCGCTCTGCCGCTGCCGCCAGCAGCCGCCGCTCGCCTGGTGCCGCCGCCCGCCGAGCCCCGCTTTCCATGGCAGAGCTGCGGGCCAAGGCTGCCTTTCGTGCATGCGATAGGTGAGACACTGGGTTGTATTATGCTGACTTCAAGGATGCTGTCGTGCCTGCACGTCTTGCACTGGCTAGCTGCAGGAGGGTTGGGTACATTTTGCAGGGGTGTGTGTATAGTTGCAGATCCGCTGCATCATCGTAGGCATCCTCGTATTCTTGCTTCTTTCACACATTGGCTGCTGCAGGCTGATGGAACGCGGCGCCTCGGATGGGGCGCAGCTGTGGTCTGTCTCTCGGGTAATGTCGGGAGCAGAGTATGAGCAGGTAAGGCTGCGGCCTGTCTGCCAGATGGTTGAGCAGCATATGCGACCTGTGCACATCAGTCAGGCAGAGATTGTGCTTCGTTGCAGCGTGCGCCATGCACAACACTGTTTGTACTTTTTTTTGTTGCAGGCAGCAGAGGAGCGTGCGCTGGCTGGCAAGTGCGGCAACCCGCTGTGCGTGCACACGCCGCGGCAGGCGGCGGAGGACGGCAAGAGCGGCGGAGCCCGCTACCACATTAGCACCAGTCAGCAGGCGGTGTTTGACAAGTCAGCTGCAGATGATTCACAGGGCCATTTCTGCAGCCCAGAGTGTGCAGCAGAGGTGAAACAGTTTGCTGCGCGGCTGGGCAGTGGCTCCCTGGCACTAGAGCGCTTTGGAGCCATGTATGACCAGCTGCAGCAGCAACGGCGCCAGGAGCAGCAGCAGGGGAAGCAGGGCAGCATTGCCCAGCCTGCTGCAGCTGTGATGCTACCTGCAGCAGCAGCAGCGCCCGCCGCAGAAGCGCCTACAACACCGTCCGTAGCAGCAGCAGCAGCAGCGCCTGGCGCAGAGGCGCCCGCAACACCGGCCGTAGCGGTAGCAGCAGCAGCAGCGCCCGCCGCCGCAGCGCCTGCAGGGCCGCCAGCTGAGGCAGCAGCAGCTGGGGCGGCTTCCAGCGAGACTGACAAGCCATGCAGCAGCATGGACAGTGTGCCAGGTGGCATCACGAGTGCCACCGCCCTTGTGCCTCGCTTAGCAGTGGAGCAGGTGCCCGTGAAGCTTATTGACAGCTCCGCCGGGCAGTTTGCAGATTTCAGCCGCAAGGTTGCGGCCAAGCCTGCAGGCAGCTCGCCAGCGGGCAGCAGCGGGCAGCAGCGCGCCGGGAGGCCCAAGGGGGTGCTGAAGAAGCACTCGCAGTTTGCAGCAGGCACTGCCAAGGTCCCCATCATGATGGCGGAAGTCAAGGTGGGTGGAGAGGCATGGCTTCAAGAAGAGGGCAACTCCTGTGCGTGCACGATTGGAGCCATCAGAGCACGGCTGCCAGTGCAGGCAACAGCTCCGCTGTGTGCACTCTGCTGCCCGCTCTGCATCCTTTGAGGCAACCAGCTGCAAAGATTTGAGGCAACCAGCTACAAAGGCAGGACCTTCTGAATAGCTGATGGACACCTTGCTGCCTCTGCCGTGCAGGAGCGCGACCCCAGCCTGGTGGCAGCGGACACGGCCCGCAGCCTGCCGCCTGCCTCTGGCCGTTCCGCAAGGTCAGCCACAGCAGTTGAGGGCTATGTCCCCCGTGCCATGAACTCTCAGATGCAGCAAGCAAAGCGCGAGGGCCGGCAGCGGCAGCGGCGCGTGCGCTGGAGTGATGAGACGGAGGCGGGAGAGGCGGGTGACAAAGGAGGCCAGCAGCGGGCAGAGCAGCCCATGCAGGCAGCAGAGCAGCACGCAGCAGAGCAGCCGCAGCAGGCCTCAGAGCAGCAGGCACAGGAGGCGACAGCAGGGCAGCAGGTGCAGCAGGCGTCAGCGGGGCAGGCGCAGCAGGCGCCAGAGCAGCCCGCCGCACGGCCAAGCGGCGGCGCGGTGCTAGCACACATGCCGCCGGCACCTGAGGACCCTGCGGCAGCGCCAACTGGCAGCGTGTTTGTGTTTGATG
The DNA here is from genome assembly GCA_029339195.1 of Micractinium sp. NFX-FRZ. NCBI lineage: Eukaryota > Viridiplantae > Chlorophyta > Trebouxiophyceae > Chlorellales > Chlorellaceae > Micractinium > Micractinium sp. NFX-FRZ. The sequence continues at coordinate 69,853 of JAPTJF010000166.1, forward strand.
TTGAGGAACCAAAGGGCCCGTTGGAGGCTGGCAAGGCCGGCTTGGCAGCTCAGTTTGGTCGGCTGCGAGTGGCAGACCCCTCGGAGCTGCCCGGCACCATTGCTCCTTCTATCTCAGCCTCCGCTTCCACTACTGTGCACCTCTCACGGGGCGCCGCTGCCATCGGCGCCAGCTCTGGCGGCATTGACATCCAACGCAGGAGCAGCGGCGGCGGCAGCCCGGGCACATGGACGGTACCACCAGAGTGGCGCGCGGCCCCTCAGTTCTATGCACACAGCCCTGTGGGCAGCAGCAGCAGCCTGGCAGGCTCAATCACGAGCCCAGCAGGCAGCAGCAGCAACCTGACCCTGGCAGCAGCAGCAGGCAGCCCCCCGGCAGTAACCAGCTCACGCCAGGCTGCAACCCGCCCGTCGCCCAGCCCCCCTGGCCTGCCGCGCCCGCCGCCGAGCAGTAGTGCGGCGGCAAGCAATAGCGCAGGCAACGGCCTGGCCGCCCAGCCCGGCAGCCAAGCACCAGCAGGGCTGCCTGAGGGAGATGCACCAGAAGAGGAGCAGCAGGGGCAGCGTATGCTGACCAAGCGGCAGGCGGAGCAGCTGCAGCGGGCCTTCCCGCCGCTTGCGGCAGCACTGCCCCCTGAGCTACAGGCGGCCCTGGCTTCAGATTCAGAGACCGAGAGCGAGGTGGATTCGGAGGATTGGATGCGGAGTGATGACGATGAGGCGGAACAGGCTGGCAGGTAGGGAATGTGGCCGGGCGGGGCACAGGCGTGGCAGCCTGCTTGCTATGCCTGTGCTGGCATTGCCGAGGGGCACGGGGTATTAGAGGGGCGGCTACCCCTGGTGCATTTTCCAAGGCATCGCTACTCTTTCACCCGGGGGATGCACCTCTCCTTTGCATCTCTAACGATCATGGCACCGCTGATTGGTAGACAACGGCCTCTACCTCAATTTCTGTCTTCCTTTGCTGCACCTGAGGTCAGCACCTGAGATCAAAACATCGCAATCCACTTGCAGCTCTGATGAGGATGACACGTTGTTTGAGGGCAGCCACTCCAACTACCGCATCCAGCTCTCCTTCTTTGGCACGATGTTCACCCACCTGGAGGCCTGGGTCACCCCCGACACTGGTGAGTTGTAGGTGCAAGGGGGGGGGGGGGGGTGAGTTGTAGGTGCAACATGTGAGGTTCGGGTTGGCTGGAAAGTACGGGGCGCAGTGCTCCTGTCACTTTCCACACATCTGAAGGCCTGGGTCATCCCCTTCACTGATGTAAGGTTGGGGACTTCACGCTTTTGGACATATTTGGTAGGGTTGACCTGGGTGGCGTGGCGTAGGCGCAGGCCCGTTCAGTACATTGAGCTCTCTGTCCCCTCCCCTTGAAACTGGTCTTGCAGTTGAGCTGCTGGCATCAAGCCCGGATGTCGAGCTGCTGCTGCAGCCGCCCACATCCCCCGAAGTCCTGGCCACCCTTAGTCGCCTGCTGGCCGCAGCCCTGCCGCCAGTAATGTTGGCGCTGCAGTCGGCGGCGCCTCGTGGGGAGGTGGAGCGAAGCCTTGATGAGCTGCTGCGCACGCTGCGCTTGGTCGGCCCGCTGCCGGCATTCAAGGTGCGTCGGCTGGGCTCGGCATGGGCGGGACTGGGCCTGATCTGCGCTTGCAGCAGCGCGCGCTTGCACTGCCTGCATCCCAACCCTCACGCTGCCTTTCATAGTCGGAGCGGAAGCTGTTTGCCAGCTTTGCAGGCTCCTCCTTACCCTCCATTCGTGCCTTCCTTCACCGACGCGCGTGCATTGTCTGCAGGTCGGCCAGTGGCAGGTGGTGGCAGTCCTGCTGCTCAAGGCCCTCTCCCTGGAGCGCTGCCCCGCGCTGCGCCCTGCTTTTGAGACGCGAGAGGGCATCGGCCGCGTGAACCACCTGCTTGCTCGCCTGAGCTTCACAAGCGAGGAGTTCTATGCAGCACTGGAGCTGCTGTGCCCGGTGCCCTAGCCCAGTGGGCATGCCCCCTTCTGGGACCTGAACTGTGCCGTGTGTGCTCGAGCTCTTGTGCTGTGCCTGGGTAGGCAAGGCGGCCTATACTTCTGTCGGCGAAAAAACATGTGCTGCTTGCGTGTGATGCTACGCATTTATGAATTTGTGTTCATGAGTGTGCCTGTTACTTTGTGGGTGTGATGCGTAGGCATCAAGCGCAACGGTTGTAAGCAGAGTAAGTGACAAACGTGGCTAGAAAGAACCGGAGAAGCGGCAGCGAGAGAAACGAGCCACGCAGAAATGAGCAGAAATGCAGGAGCAAGGAGCATCGCATGACAGCACCGGCACGCACATGCTGCACCTCCAGCGCAGAGCATTCATTGTCTGAACTCAGAGCTTGCGCATTTTGAAGCCAATCTTCTTCACAGTCTTGGCGTACTTTGGTGTGAGCGTTGCATAGTGGCTGAGGTCAAACAGCTGCAACATGGGAGGCAGGGGGGGCAGGGCATGGTGAATCGCTGGCAGAAATGATTTTATAAAATGCTTGGGGCTGAGCGGGCTTGCATGGTGCACGTTGACATGCCAGTGCATTCCTACGTCGCCACACCCAGCAGGCAGACACACATGCACATCCTTTCCTGCTGTATTCCCAGCACTGAGCCACCGTCCTGCCAGCGCAGCCATTGCACCCACCCACCCACGCCACACCTGGCGCTTTGACTTGTTGAAGCGTTTGTGCACGTGCCCTGGTCGAGCATACAGCACCTTTCCGCTGCCTGTGAGCCGGAACCTTGATTTGTAGGAGCTGCAAGGTGATGTCCAGTGGTCATGGAGGGAGGCAGTCGAAGGTGGTTCAGCAGACATGGTTGAAGTAGCTAACCCTTGAAGTAGCCAGTTTAAATCTCATGATTGAACTGTGCAGCCTCACTTTTTTTGCCAATTGTGCCCTGGTGGCTATGCCGCTGGCGCCGCCGCCAGGCTAGCACACTATACCGTTTCAAAAAGCGGGGGGGTGGGGAGGCGCAGCCCCCCCACATTTAAAAAAGTACATGGCCGCTCACCCCCACCACCCGTCCTCATTTATCACACCCCCAGCGTGCAAGGAGCACAGAGGTGGGCCCGCTTGCCCCACAGAAGGTGGTGCGCTGGAGCAAGTGCCTCTCAGAAGTGTTGAGCATCCCCCCACCTGTAGCTTTTGATCTTGCCTCCCGCAAACTTCACTTTCAGGTGGCTCGCGGTGGTGCGCGGCCGCAGCTGCAGCAGCTGGCTGGGCGCCCACGCCCACCCTGCCAGGAGCAGGCCGCTGCGCTGCCCTGCCGCTGCTGCCGCTCCAACACCCGCGCTGCTGCAAGTGGGGGCAGCCCGGGCTCCCACACCGCTGAGCTGCGCCGATGCCCTGCTGCCAATGCCGCTGACTAGGCTGCTGCATAATGTGGCCAGGCCACGCTGCGCAGTGGCGGCGCTGGCAGCAGGGGCGGCGGCAGCGGCGGCAGTCTGGCCCAGGAGTGCCAGGGCCGCCGTGGCGCCGGATGCTGCGCTCAGCCCGCTGCTTCCATGCCACCTGAGGGCCCCAAGCAGGCTGCGCAGCATAGGTTCAACCTGCAGGCAGTCCAGTCCCTCCTTCCTGCGCTATTGTCCTGAGCAGCAGTAGGCGTCCCGGCACTTGCTGTTTCCCGACCGCGTTTGGGTTTCATCGCCACGAGGGTTACAGCGCCAGCGAGAGAGCGAAGCACGCGCCTCATGAGCCCGGGACCCAGGGCCGGCGTTTAGCGCAAGCAAGCCTGCGTGGGCCGGCCTCTTTCCCTGGTGGCTCGCAGGGGACCACAGAAAACGGGGCAGCATGGGTGAGCGCTGCGGCCAGCGGGAGTGCAGCGGCAGCAGCATGGCAGGCGATGGCGGCGTCGTGCGGTGCTGAGCGCGGGGCAGGGAGCTCATATTATGGAGACGTGGCTTTGGAAGCGCTCAGGCCCCGAAAGGTGTGCCCGACCGCCCACTGCCATTTCCTACACATGCGGGCTGAGCTTTGTGGCTGGTTTCTACCTCACCTGACTCCTCACAGGTATCTCCCGTGACTCCCTGCACAAGCGCCGGAGCACCGGCGGAAAGCAGCCAGCATGGCGCAAGAAGCGGAAGTGAGTGCCGGCTGCTGGACAGAACAGCAAGGCAGTCGACCGTGCAGCCATAAAAGCGGGCGCCAGAAGTTGGGAGCCTGCTGGCCGCACCAGGCTGCACCACTGGCGGCGGGTGGCGGGCGGGCGGGGCCTGTCGCCGCCAGGCAGCGCACGCGTTCTGGAATCAGCGCAGCAGAGCAAGTGCAGCACTATGATATCAATGCAGGAAAAGGACGGCACGGACTGAGTGCAGCAGCTCATGTGGGCGACGCAGTCATCTGCTGAGCCCGCTCGTTCGCTCCGCCTCCGCTCGTTGCTTTCTCGCAGGTATGAGCTGGGCCGCCAGCCCGCCATGACCAAGCTGTCCTCCAACGTGTGCGTGCGCCGCGTGCGCGTGCGCGGCGGCAACTCCAAGTTCCGCGCGCTGCGCCTGGACCACGGCAACTTCTCCTGGGGCTCCGAGGTGCGCAGCGCAGCCGTGAAGTGGGGCACGGGCCGGGGAGCGAGGGGCGCGCGCTTGGGGTGGAGAGGCACATAGCGGCAGGGGGTCAGCTCGGCAAGGACTCTGGGGTGAAGGAGGACAGAAGGGAAGCTTCATGTTGAACTGGCGCTGCAAGAATGTGTCGATTCGGCCAGGACGGCAGGCAATGCTGGATTCAAACTGCAGCGTGGCACCAGCGTGGGTACCTTTGCACAAGTGTGCTCTCGTCATGCATGTTGCATGGACAGATTCATGCATACTTGCAGCCTAGCAGCAGGGGCAGCCGCAGCTGTGGCGCTGGCGGCAGCAGTGGCGGAAGGAGCAACTGCGCAGTAGCTGCAGGGGCAGCGGCAGCAGCAGCAGCAGTAGCAGCAGCACTGCGGCATTGCGAAGTGAAATTGGTAATCTGTAGTTGGCACTGCCTTGATGCCACACGAGGCTGCCGTGTGTTGCCGCAGACACTGTGACGCCGATCCGGTGGCCCCAGCAGTGCAGAGCAATGCCTGCGAGGTGTGCGTCGTGCTCAACCCAGGCTGCCCATGCGCTCACACGCTGTTGCGTCACTATTTGTGTGCTGTGTGCTGCAGGCGGTGACCCGCAAGGTCCGCATCCTGGATGTGTCCTACAACGCCTCCAACAACGAGCTGGTGAGACTTGCGACAGCTGGTGCAGTGCTGCGGCGCATGGTACCTTGGGACTTCTGCCTTGCAGCTGGTACAGTGCTGTGGCGCATGGTACCTTAGGGGCACGGCAGGCCCGGGCGGGGCAGCCACGGGTCAATGCAGGTTTTGATGCGGGTGTCAGCGTTATGGAGCCATGTCGGGAGGAGAGCAGATATGCCTGGAGTGAGGAGGCAGTCAAGTATGGCGGCATGGTGTGCGTGTTTTCTCGGCAGGCGTGTCGGAACTGGGGACACTTCTGCGTGCATCTGTTCGCTGCCCTGCCTGCTGCTGCACATGTGTCTTACTGGGTGTATTCCTTGTTGTTATCTTCCCGTTGATGCCTGCAGGTGCGCACGCAGACCCTGGTGAAGAGCGCCATCATCCAGATTGATGCCGCGCCCTTCAAGCAGTGGTACCAGCAGCACTACGGCGTGGAGGTGGGCGTGAAGAAGAAGGGCGGCGCCGCCGCTGCCGCAGCCACCGAGGGCGAGGCCGCTGCCCAGGTAAGAAGTTTCCACGTCACAGGTCCAATTGGTCAGCGTGTGTCTGCGGTCATGGGCACTGGTCACTCACCGTTGCTGTTCAGCACAAGAACTATCGTCAGACGCTGGATACAGCTGGCGGCACACGGAACACGAACCAACCCACACTGTCTGAGCTGGCTCTGTGCACTCTATCTGCAGTCGTTTGTTTCCCGAACCGTTTTTTTCACTGCACCTTGGAGTGCAGAGCAACCACGTGAAGCGGAAGCTGAAGCAGCGCAACCAGGGGCGCAAGCTGGACCAGCTGATGGACGACCAGTTCGCCACCGGCCGCCTCTACGCCGCCATCTCCTCCCGCCCCGGCCAGGTGTGAATGCGATTACAGCTGGTGGAAGCGCTCTGCACCATGTGGGGCAGCCTCGGGGGCACGGCCACTGCTCGAGGCGGCTCTTTACGTATTTCTGGGTGGGGTGTGCACAGCACATGGTTGTGCATGTACGACTTGGCATGTGCACGGGAAGCTTGACCGCAGCAAGTAAGCAGTGAACAAGCCCACCACTCTCCCACGGGCACTTGATTCATGTGTACGACCCAGTTCTCTTCGCGTTCCCTGTTCCCTCCTCCCTTCAATATTCCTCCTGACCTGTCTGCTTTCCTTCCTGTTGCTGTCATGCAGTGCGGCCGCGCGGACGGCTACATCCTGGAGGGCCGCGAGCTTGAGTTTTACGTGAAGAAGATGGCTAAGAAGAAGGTGAGGAATGGGCGGGGGAATGGGCAGAGGTTGGCCCCCAGCGGATTGTGTAATCACGATACTTTCACTTGAAAATAAGCTTGAACATGCGCAAACTTTCTCTTACCCTGCGTTTTGCAGGGCAAGTCTGCATAAGGCGCTTAATGGCGGCACAGGCGGCCACCGCACGCCAGCACCGCGCGTCAGCAGCACCACCACCTGTGTTCTGTAACACAACACGCATGCATTGTTAGGAACACAGGAAGGCAGGAAACTCAGGAAGGCAGGAAAGTGCTGAACAGCCAGGATATATCAAGGTGCAGTTGCGTTGGGGTGCTGGCTCCCGCTGTGGTCAGGTTTGGCGGACGTGCCCAGTGCCGCATCGCTGGTGGTGTGCTCCTCCGATGGCAGACTCCCGATGTATCTGCGCTCCCCGCTGTAGCTTCAGCCTGCCAACTCCTCAGCATGCTTTGCCTCCGCGCCCTGAGCGCTCCCTGGCCTGGGTCGGCTGGCCTCTTGCTGGCCTCGGGCCAGGGCATTGTCAGGTTGCTGCGCCCGCCCGCTGCCCTTTCCCACCCTGCTTCAGCACAGCATCAACGGTGTGCGCACAGGCAGCAGCGTAAGGGGGGCAGGATTAGGAGTCTGAGGAGGAGGGTGTCTGAAGTGGGAAATGCTTCCTGTGGCGGCACGCACTGCTGGCCCCAGCAGGGGAATGTGGTGCTGCTGCTCTCGAGCCCTATTGGCACTGCGGCTGAACAGACAAGAGGGCGGCGGCAGTTGTCGCAAGGGGCGGTGGTACTTCTGTTGCACGGTGGATGCCAAGGGCCGTTGCCTTCCTGCGGCTTTCCTGTAGCGTGCAGCTAACAAGGGAGTGTGACACACTGTGCGCCGTGCGCTGTTACTAGCTGCTCGATGCATACCATTGCCTCCTTGCGGCGTTTGCATAGCAACGGCTTACAAGCAAGCATTGCATCACGTGGGGCGCTGGATGATGCACGCCGTTGCGGCCCGGGCGGCCGCGTCTGCAGCCGCTGCGGCAGCATTGGTGGCCTCTGCAACCGCATTGGCCAGCCGTGCCTCCACGTCTGTGCGGGGCGCCCGGTTGGCCTGCAAGGCGCCCAACACATTACAAAACACATTGAGCAGCGCAATTGAAGCAGCTGCTCACGGGCGTTGAGCAGGGGACGAGTGATAAACCGCCTACAACACTGGCAGCAATAGCAGCAGCAGCAGGTGCAGGCCGCCGCCGCGGATTCCACAGCACAGACCCCTGCATGCGCTCCCGCTTCCACACCCAACATGGCAACACACTCCCGCTCAACCTGTGCCTCCATCCTCACACAGTTTCGCCGCATTTCGTGGGCACATGTCACCACGTTCCGGACCAGCACGCCCCCAGTTCCTATCTCACCCACCTTGAGGGTGTTCACTCGCTTCAGCAGTTCCCCCCGCTCCTTCTGCAGCCCATGCACCTGGCCCTGCAGCTCGCTGTTCTTCTGCCGCTGCATGGAGGCAAGCCGGAGGTAGCACAGACTGAGAGCAGCACAGCCGCCTGCGCGCTCACATTCCTTCCTTCATGCACTTGAGGGGAGAGTGAGCAGGCTCATGCCGTAGGACAGCAATAGGATACCGATACTGAATCGGCAGAACAACAGGGACGCTGTGCAGCATGGCCATGCCAGCCAGCCACACCATGGCCTCCGACCATTGCAATGCCTGCCGTATGCGCCATGCCCTGCACACCGACCTGGTTGTTCAGCCGCCGCTGCTGTATCGCGTACACCACGAAGCCGCTGCCCACCGCTACGCCCACTGCAGGTGGAGAACAGGAGACCAATCGTGGTAGGTGATGTGCCCCGTATGCATGCCCCGACCCCATCACCGCTGACGCCAACTGACGGCCCAGACTACCTGACGACCCGCACCGCAAAGAGAGCAGAGCAAGTGTTCGGTGGGTAGCAGGGGCTCCCAGCGCATACACTGCTGACACAACTGCACTGCAAACCCACCACCGCCCCACTGCGAACCCACCGTAGGGTGCTGCCTGCTGCACCGGCGGCGGCAGCTGCTTCCAGGCCGAGTTTGCAGACTGCCTCACAGTGTCGCAAAAAGGCTGGATGAAGTCAATCTTGACGTCCACTGATCGTAAACATAATGCATGGGAAGTGGGCAGGTGGGAAATAAGGTGAAGAGGCACGCAACAGGCAAGCGGCAAGGAATGGGCTGGCAAGGGGGCGACGGCACGGCAGTGGGCACAGCGGACTTGCAGGGGCAGTACGCAGGCAGGCCTAACCTGGCATTGCTATCTTGGTCTTCTGCAGCGAGGTGACGGCCCCCTTGATCCTCTGCTCCACCCCCGGGCGGTGGGTGGAAACGAGCGTGTTCCACCAGGCCGCCAGGCCGCCTGAACGGCGCGAGCAGACACAGACACAACGTTAAGGATGCGTGGGTTGCCACAAACGACATGATTAAGCGGATATAGACGGTGTCTAGGTGGTCAACCTGCAAACAAACAACACAACTGTGGGGTGGCGCCCACCTGCCGCTGCGCCACTCGCCGCCGCCGCACCGCCTGCCGCTGCGCTGGGCGTGGGGCCGCTGCTCGCCCCGCCCGGCGCTGTCATGGTATGGCGGGGGTCCGCAGGGGGCCTGGGCACGGAAGCTGCGGCCTTGGACGGCGAAAGTGTGCCGGCTGTCGGAGAGGCTATTAGTGAGGGGCCTCTGGCTCGCCCCTTTCCCCCTTCGGGCTCGCTCCCTTCGCTGGGATCTTCCCCTGCTCAGGGCACAGCGCTCGCTTCGTTCGCTTCGTGGCACCAGCCAGCCTGCCTGCCTGCCTGCACTCGCTTCGTTCGCTTCGCCGCTCGGGTCTGCCAGCAAGGCAGCACTCGCTTCGTTCGCTTCGCCTCTCACCTCTGCCCAGCTGCCTGCACTCGCTTCGTTCGCTGGGCTCTGCCCAATTTCTTGCAAACGAGCTAAGGCGTGTCACAGAATGAGTACACACCAGTGGCAACATCATGTTCAAATGACGACCGGTGCTGGCTGGTCAGCACAAAAAAGAGGCCAGATGTGCTGCTGCTCAGGGCCCACACGTCTGCTGCGCATGCCCAGGAACTGCAACAGGAAGGACCTTATCTAACATCCCCACCGCCACGTGCGGTGGGCCGCCGCCAGCACCCAAGGCGGGCGCCGCCACCGTCGGCAGTGAATGTCTTGATGCTACCCTTGCGCACGCTGAGTTCAGGCACACCGCCGATGCGCGCAGGCACGCATCCCACAGCGGGCCGCCATCATACTGGCAGGTATTTTGGCAGAAAGCCTGCTGACCGGGCGACGGCACTTCCAGTGTGCAATTAGCAAAGGTTCGGCAACAAGCATAATCACACAAGGAGAAGTGGTGATGTATGCTGGACTTTGTAATGCGGTTCTTGGCTCGCTTTACAAGCTGCACACATACGGGGCAGGGCTATTGCATTGCACCGCGCAAGAAGAGCTGCAGGCCGTGCTCATACAGCTGCATTTCCATCTTGTTCACCCGTGCAATCTTTTGCTGAACCACCAGGGGCACTTTGGGGTGCGGGTTGCCATTCACCCTGCCGCTGCCTTCAAGCTCAGAAGAGATGCTCAGCAGCTTGTTGGTGTCCCAGCCAGCCGCCTCTGCCATCCGCGCGCGAGACTCGTGCATCAGCTCCTGGATGGATGGGGGCAGGCAGACGGGGAAGGCGCGAGAAGCACAGGGTCACTGATGGCCATGAAAATGCACGGGCTGGTATTGTGTTATTCTGTGAAAAAGGGACCCCAGCTTCCGTCACGCCATGTGCCACTGAGAGCAGAGCGCGGGGTATGCGGGCAGCAGCATCGCGTCTGGCGTGCCCGCCCAGCCCGTGCACATGCCAACACCACTCCATGCTGCATATTGCCGGGTTTGCTAGCACGCAGCAGTACACCACTGGTCATATCGCTGGGTTTGCTAGCACGCAGCAGTACGCAACTGTACATGCACCATGGCCGCATCTCACCGCAATGATGATGACACAGAATCGCTCCAGGTTGCGCTTGGCAACCGCCAGCATCTTCTTGCCTTCAGGCCGCGTGGTGGGACCGCCTGGCCAGCGGCAGCCAAAAGACCCTGCCAGCTGGCGCACTTGATGGTCAGGGCCGACCTCCCGAGCATACCTGACCAGCCCGCTGAAATCGCCGTCGTGCTTTGGTGCGTAATGAAGATTCTTCATGAACAGGGGCCGCGCCTTCAAGCTGTAATAGTAATCGCTGATCTGGCGCTCCACCGGATTGCGCAGGGCCACCAAGGTAAGGGTGCGCGAGAAGTCGATGCCAAGCTGGTCAAAGAAGCGTATGTCGTGATGGGTGGAGAAACCGGAGCAGCGGGTGAGGAAGTTGCGCTTGGCGGCAGCCAGCACCTCCAGTTGGGCAGGCTCAGGATCGGCCCAACCGCTTGCCTCCCTCCCACATTGTGTGTAGACCGGCGGCAGGTCAGGGTCTTTGCCTGCGCGGGTGCACCACCGCCCATCATCCTGTGGCATGATCCGTTTGAACGCTTCGACCAGCGAGCTGCCTGCTAGGCGGGCGGGCGGGCAGAAACCGGGGAGGAGTCAGTGGCAAAGTATGAAGCAGCAGCGCGGTGCCCTATGCTACCACATGAGCAGCGCCAGCGGCAGGTGCCGGCCTGCAGCTGCAGGCAGCCCACCAGCAAGCTGAAGCAGGGCGTTTGGGCAAGCAGCAACACATGGCCGCGGCGTGCGCCAGCACTGCTGCCGCCGCCCACCTGCCGTCTTGGGGATGTGCAAAAAGGCGATGCTAAGGGCACTCCCATTTTGTGGCACAACAGGACACTGCCTGTGCTGCATTGCTGCATCGATGCCCTGGGTAAACAGGACGGACGCTTCTGCACAGCAGGACGGCGTGCCAGCGGCAGTGTCGGTTGGCGCCGGCAGGGGTGCACACAGCCACAGCCGGCTTGCAACGCGCAGCAACGCGCTTGGTGAATGCTTCCTGGCGGCCCCCACTGCTGCACACCCTCCATCTTACCTCCGCCATCGGCCCGCCGCAGGGAGCGCCGCAGCGGTGCGGACAAACTCCACACCTGCAAGTGGTGCAACGCTTTAGCAGCAGCTCCTTCAGCAGAGGGGCAGCGGGCCATATCCACAAGCGGGCCCACACAAACTTTCAAGCAGGGTTGCCTCTGGCAACTTACCGCAAGAAGCGCCAAGGAAATGACCCCTACGCCGATTATTCGATGTGCAGGCCGCCTGATTTTCGCCGCCATGCCGCCCGCTAAGGTGCACAAAGTTTGAGGGCGGTCGTCAGGTCCTTGCAAATTGAAGGAAGACTGCGGGGCTATTGCTCCATGAAAGTAAACTGCAAGCGGTAGGTAAACCGTGTTGCCGAGAAATGAGGTTGCCGCCAGGCACAAGCTGTGGCACAGCACGAGCGCAGCGTGGCGCATGTCGCCGGCACATGTGGTCGCACTGCGGGTGCAGGGATTACAGGCTGCAGGCAAGTCTGAGCGTGATGGTTTGTCACCCGTCGTCCTTTCTGGTATGGGCTCCCCCTGGCTTGCAATCCTCGAGTAACAAAGCTTTGAAAGGGCACAATCAAGGCAGTGGCCAAATCAAGGCAGTGGCCAAATCAAGGAGCAAGTCCGGCCAGGGTCGGCTACTGCAAGGCGGTGCAGGCTGAACACTGCACTCAGCTCAGCTCACAAATGCGTCCCCCCACCCTCATTGCATGCATTTAAGCTGTCTCCCCGACCTACTGGGCCAGGCGGCAAGGCCAACCTGCCCTGCGCCCTGTTGCACACCTGGGCACGGTGCATTGCCTGGTGGGCGTGGCCATCACAACATTATAACAAGGGGCAAATGTGGGTGCAAACGAGGGTGGTTAATCACTAGCAAGATTTTGATTCAGTGTCACGTCACGCAACTGTGGGCTGTTTGGCGCTTCAACAGCCCAAGCGTGCAACACAGTAGCGTGTAACAGTGAACACCATGAAATGAGTCATTCAGCACCTCTTCGCACCAGCAGCCCTATGGGGTCCATCCCGGCGCAGCCAGTGCAATCAGGGTTCGCCATCAAAGGGCCAGCCCTGCTGTGCCTGCGCCATGCCAGGTGGGTGTGACCTGGTGCTCCATCGGGGATACAACCCTCCCCTCTGCCATGGCTGAATGTTGGCTGCCACGATGATCACTCGACGTGCAGCAGGCCTGCTGGCTCTCTGCCTCATCGCCACCTCTCTGTGCGGCTCAGCAGAGGCCATCTCCTGGCGTCTGTTTGCGGGAAGGTGATTCCTCGAGGTGTTGCTGTACGCGATGCGGCTGCTGGGCGCCAGGAGAGCCGATCGCCAGCGCTGCCATCGCCTCGCTGCCTCTCCACTGCCTACAGCCTGAGCAGGCCTGGCATTACGCGCTGCCATGGAGTGGAGGAGCCGAGCGCACTCGCTGTCGCTGGCAATGTTACTCGCCACTGTGCCAACAGTGCCACCGCTGTTTGCCACGTCGCTGTGCTTGCAGGGAGGAATGCATCACAGACTACATGCCAGACTACCAGGTGTGTGCTCACTGCCTTCAGGATCCTTACGTTTTCACAACCCCGGGCGGCAGCTGCGTGCAGCACCGGCCTTGGCTTCTGACATCGGGCTCTTCGTCGCCGCCCTTCGCTGCCGCCGTTCACCGTGCGCTGCCGCTGTGCACTCATGCTGGGTTCCCCCTGTCCCCACTTGCTGCGACCCACCCTGGTGCACCGCTGGTTGCAGTGGGAGATGGTGAAGAACAAGGAGCAGACACCGGAGCACACGCACGTGCTCGTTGACCTGGGCTTTGTGGTGAGGGCTCATGCTAATGGTGTTGGTGGGTGGGTGCTGCTGGACTGCTGGGATCATGCGCTTGTATGCATGCGGTGCCTGGTCAGTCACCTGAGTAGTTGGTTCACATCAGAGATAGGGCGCATCAGCAACTGGATATTGCACGGCTACCACCTGCCACTTCCACGCAGATCACCAGCCGTTATGGCTCCGAGGCCAACAAGGCTGCAGTTGATTTCAATGTCTACGGGCCCGACGGCAACAGCGTGCACAAGGAAGACAGCGTGAGCGAAACCGAGATTGCGGGTGAGGAGAAGGGAGGCGGGCCCATGTTGTTGAGAGCAGGGGTGGGTAGGTGGGATGGCAGTTATGCCGGGGTGGCAGAGCTGATGGTGCCAGCACTGTCAAGTAGGGCTTGGGGGAGGTGACGCTCGAATGTTGCTGATCTGACTTTCCCTTTCCGCAAATGTACGTGCCCATGCAGTGACGGCCGAGGGCGGGCAGGGCCCCTGGAGGGCATGCTTTCGCGTCAGCAAGGGCCAGGTGCGGCAGCTGCATGGGGGGGGGGGGGGGGCAGGACGCTCTGGGGTGCAGGGCTGCGCTGTGCAGGGTGCTGTGGAGGGCGATGTGCTGTGCAGGGATGTGCTGTGCAGGACTGTGCTGTGGTAAATTTCCTTTGCAGTGCTGAAAGCAGTTGAAAGCAGTTGATCCACTGCAACCTGCGATCGTGCGCAAGCCGTTGTTCTGCAACGTTGCCTACGCCGCCCTGCCGTGCCTCGGTTGTGCTGTGTTCCTGGGCCCTGCCCCCCCGGTGGACACCCCTCTCCTCGTGCCTGCCCTCAGTCTTTTTGTTTTGCCCCTCTCTCTTTGCCGCCTGCTGGTCTTTGGCCCTCCAGAAGCGCTGCTGTTGTTGAGTCATTCTTTTCGAGTCACTTCACGTTCTACTGCCTATTCCAGACGTGGCGCCTTGCGGATTTGTGTGAATATCTGTCTCTCCGCCAGCGGGCCGCAACAGTTATTTCAGTGTACTGTCAACTGATACCTGCGCTTTGCATCCCGCGGTTGATTGAAACCTACCGCTCTTCTTGTATTGCCTGCCCGTCTCTGCCATCTTCAGATCCTGCGGCCCTCTGTCATCGTCAAGATCTCCTACTTCACCGTGAACAGCATGTCCCTGGTGGGCACGAGCTTTGAGTGGCAGCGCGACTCGGCGCCTGCGGGGGCGCCGCCTGCGGCGGTCGACCCCAAGCACTTGGGTGAGCTGAGCTGGCAGCCTGATTGTCACTTTCACACACAGCACTATGTGGCCCATTTTCCTGAGCGTGTTTCCAGCTCCCAGCATGCATGGTGAGTACTGGCAGAGATGGTGTGCCTGAGCTTGTGTCGCGCTGCTGTGCTGCTTCCTGCCCTTGCAGGCACTGTTGAGCAGGTGCAGGAGGTGACTCAAGGCCTTCAGCGGCTGGACTATTATCTTATGAATGTTACCAATGAGCAGAAGTATCTGTATGCCCGCACCGTGCGCCACCTGAAGACGGCGGAGAGCACGCACTCACGCACCCTGTGGTACATGATGCTCATCACCACGACCATCATTGCAGCCAGCTTTGTACAGGTGCGCTGCCATTGTGCCGCCCTTTTAGTGCCCCCTCAAAGAGCAGCTGATGCACGCTCTGTGCCGCCAGTGCTGGAGTCCCCACCCGAATGTGTGTGTGAAAGTGTTTGCGTCCTAGATGTTGATGAGTGCCGCTTGTGCGTGGCGGGTGTTGCGGCATGCTCCAACACTCGTTGTCTCACATGTTCTGGCCACACTTTGCCTGTGCAGGTGCTTGGGGTACGGTACATGTTCAATCACAAGCGCAAGCATGGGCTCATTATCTGATTTCAAACTCTGGCGCGGCTGGCATGTGCTGGCTGCCACGTGTTTGCTTTCCCTTCCTCTCTCCTCCCGCGGAGTGTAACAAACACGCGTGGGTCTGGCTTTGTGTGTGGGCTACTAACAAAGGCACAGGCTTCAAGAGTTGGTTACAGTTGGAACGGCTGTAGGAAGGAATTACACAAGCAGCTGTGCGCCAGCCTGCCAGGAGCTAAAGAGGAGCTGAGCACCGGAAGCGCAGCCATGCGGGCTCAGCTCCGGATCTTCAGCTGCTTCTCCTGCCCGCTGTATGCCTGCAGCCGGCTGTTGAGGTGCGCGTGGTAACGGCGCGGGTTCTTGTTGTCACGCAGGAAGCCAATGCAGTTGCGCTCCTGGTGGCCATACAGGCGCTGCGTGTCTAGGCGGGCGGCCACCTGCACCTCGTCTCCCAGCGGCTCGGCACCACCAAACCTGCACGAGCAAAGCAGGGGGGAAGCTTTCAGTTTGGTTGCCTGGCGCCGAGGCACCACAAATGGCGGGCAGGAGTACACTGCCTGATGAGGGCCTATCGCAGCTTTCCTCCCAAACATCCTGCACGGTGTGTGCATGGCACTGGCTCCCGCTAATGACAGGTCGAGACGTGAAGAAAACCTCAGCTTGGGAGGGCGCGTCCTCCCAGTTTCCAACTCATCCGGCACTACTTGGGGCTATTCTCCATTTCACTCACGTGAAAGCACCTCCGGCTTCCAGCTGGTTAGAAGCACCACATTTGATCTCGGCAATTGCTGCTGCGCCTCCCAGCCAAAACCCAGCCCATCCCTCTCACATGACCCTCACATGCACAGCACTGCCTCCAACTGTTTGCCCCCTAGCTGTTGACCCAGCTGCTGCTGCCCTGCTCAACCAACTCCCCAACCCATCCCTCTGCCGCCGACTGTTGCTGCCTGCAAACACTCACGTGCATAGCACCGGCTTCCAGCTGCTTGCAAACTCTTCGTCCGAGATGCCCAGCTGCTGCTGCACGCGTTGCCGCAGCTCCCCGACCGTCTCCTCCGCCCCAATGCGCATGAGGAAGGGATCTGAGCAGGCCAGCGGGCGCTGCTGCAGGCCGGGCAGCAGGCAGGGGCAGAGGGACCGAGGCAGGCGTGAAGTTGTGGGTGCAGAGCACCCGTGCGCGTGGCGTTCTCGCGGCTACAGCGCACAGGCATGGGCACGCTCGGTCTGTGCAGCAGCATCAGCAGCAATATCAGCACTCAAGCAGCCACCGAGCAAACCGGAAGGAAACAGCCAACTCCTCCACTCACGGCATTGTTGGGGTCTTCTGTGACCTGTAGACAGTGCACGTGCAGCACGTCCGGCTGGTCCAGATCCTCCTGATCCTCTGGCACCACCTCAACCCGCAGGTGCCAGGCATTGTCGCCAATGACATCCACGCGTGCGCGCGGGTCAAAGAGCTGCGGGTCAAAGAGGGATGACAGTGCGGCAACAAGGGGTCGACGAGAGTGACGGGGCAGTGGTTGGCAGGGTACGTGGGCGGTTGAAAGTACCATGCAGGCCTGGCTGTTGGAAGCAGGGGCAAGCAAGCATGGTGCAGCTGTGCATGCCGCAAGTCCTCGGCAGGGCAGCAAAAAGCATGCGCCTGCAAATACTCGACGGAGCCTGCCCCTCACCTGCCAGATCTTCCACTGCAGGAGGGTCAAAGGGCAGGGGGGAGGGAGGAATAGTCAGAACATGTTTGAGTAATGCAGGTGTTCACATGGCCCTGCCCACAGAGTGCCTTGCCACGCGTTCCGCCCACAAACAAGTGTTTGCATCAGTCGGACAAGATAAGAACATGGCAAGCTTGGAGTAAAGTGCCTTCACCTGGTAGACCTCCATGAGGCGCAGCGGCCGCTTCTGCGCCTCCGGTGGTAGCTGCCTCCTCAGCTCCTCCAGCAGCTGCTCTATGCTGGCGCTGCGCGCAATGCGCACGCTGTGCTGGCTCACCTCCTCCAGCTTGCTGTTGTGATAAGCAACCTGGGGAGGGTGTCAAAACAGCAGGGCCCATTTCATCACGTGCTAATCGTTTTTGGTAAACTGGAATGCATCTGCTCCAGCTGGCTGTTGTGGTACACAGCCTACAACACAGGTACATGTAAGGCCGGGAGTTGAGGTGAAACAGGTGTAACAGGTGTTTGTTGCGTCCACAGTGTAACTGGAAGGCACAGAACAGCCTGCACACCTGGCAGCAGGGAGCTCTGAACCGATGCAACTGCCCCTATCATTGACCTCTCATCCAGTGCAATGCCCCAGACCTTGCCGCCCCCGCCTCCTGCCCCTGCACCTTTCCCGAGCAGGATGGCAGGCTCTGGTCGCATGCCCAGCACATGCAAACATCAGACCTATTTGCCAACGCAGGCGGTCTCCTTTCTCTGCTCCGCTACGTGCTTCTTACCTTGAAGCTGAGCAGGTTCTCGTACTCTGGCAGCGGAAGGTCGATGACCTCATAGTACAGCGTGGACGCCTGCCATGCAGTTGGTGGGAAGAAAAAGGTCCCATTTATTGCTTACCACCTTAGGGCCTGGAACGGCCTGGCCCCTCGGAAACGCAAAGCGGTCGGCTGTGTGGCAGGTAAGGCCCACGAGGCCCAATGATAGCATGCCCTGCAGCAGATCTGCTAGACCTTCACAAGAAGCCAGCAAACAATCTTAACATGCATACCTGTCCATAGGCCCCGGTCTTGAGCATGTCCTGCAGCACATCAAACTGTTTGTACCGCATGGGGTTCGGCCGCGGCATGTGCGTCAGGTGGTTTTGGCCTGCAGCAACAGGCAGGGACGGGGTGCAGCGCATGATTTGAGCTTCATATTGCAACACTGAGGTTTGGCAACACGCGTACCCACAGCAGTGCAGCAGGAGCAAACTAATGCACCATGCAGCAAGGGAACACCACATGCACAGTTGTCGGTGGCATGGTTTGCCCCCCACAGCCGCAGCTCGGGTGATCCAAGCCCCCAAATCGCACAGTGCAGCCGGCCCGGCCATTTACACTGAAGCTTAGCTAGCTTCTGAAAACAAAACAACCCTAGAAGCTTGCCTGTGAGCCGCAGCTTCAGAGGGTGGTCCAGCCCCAGCTTCCCAGCTAGCGCCTTGGACACGTCATCATACGAGTTGCTCTTCAGCAGCTCCAGCTCCACACCCTCGTCTCCCTGCAATTTGCAGTTCAGCAATGGCCCCACAGGACAGACACCACAATCGAAGTTCATTCTCAGCCTTATCAGATACACCCCTAGCTGTTCGCCCTGGCGCTAGTGAGTGGTCTGCAAGCACCAGGCCAGCATGGATGCACTGGCAAGCGGAGCTGCCTGAGTGGAAGGGTGTGGCACTACATGCAAGTCGTTCTGCGGCTTTAAAATCACAGTTTGGAAAATTGCATGCGCACAAAGTCCAAGAGCTTGCAGACTGCGCAAACAACCAGCATGCTATGACCAGTCTGCACGCCCTCCTCTGACTAACCTGCGAGTCGTCCAGCGGCTTGAACAGCACAATCTGGCGGTTGCGCACAAACTCCATGAATTCCTTGGCAGTTGCGCACTGCATGCCAGCGGCCTCAGCCTGCAATCATCAGGCAGGGGAGCACGTGCAGCACATGAACACTTCTTACAACCAGTGCACTGGAACATTCGGCTGTTGTGCACTGCACGCCTGCCAATCCGCCTGCAATGCCAGCGCACCACAAATGTGCATTCGCCTAGGCGCACCCATCCAACAGTGAGCTGGTCCTTCGACTACCACATTGGCATCAGCAATGACCGCCTCATACGCTCCACCTCACAAACGGACTATCTGTTCAAAACAATAACAAAGAAGTCGTGGTCTTACCTGCGTCGGCTGCTGCTGGAAGACCAGAATGTCGCCATCCTCCAGCTGTGCATTGGCCAGAGACATGCTCGGATTGAGCTTGTCCACCATCACGGTCGGCTCAAACTTCACCTCCTCATACACCTCCACCGCCTGTGCCTCCCCCAGGCCCCCCAGCGTGCGCATCAGCGGGTACAGCTCCTGTGAAGCGGGAGGTGGCGGAGGGCAGCACAGCACGCCAAGCAGCGGTCAGTGCATGCAGGATAAAGGATGCAGTGGACTCAGCAGTAGGTGGAGGGTTGTACAAGGAGGCCATGTAGGGCAGCGCAGCACAGCAATACAAAGTGCAGGTGAGCACAGGAGAGGGTGATGAGCGGCAAGGGTGGCTGTCGTAGGCATAACACGACCCTTGGCCGAAGTTGCTCCCTCACCCACGTCGGCTTGCACACTTCCTGTAGGCACACACACGTTGCCTCTCCCACCCACCTTGACTTTGGTGTCCTTGGGCACCAGCCGGCGCCCGGCATACTTGAGCTCAGGGTGCTCTTTTGAAGGGCAGAACTGCTTGAAGAAGAGAAGGATGTCCGTCTTGGGCCTGATCTCTGGCAGCTCTGTCTCTGGGGGCTGAGGCGTCTCCAGGAAGAGATTGAGAGTGGCCATCACGCCGGGACGCAGGTTGCGGTTGGCAACCGCCTCACGAATCGACTGCGGGCATGAGGACGGCAGGGGAGGGGAATACGTAGGTAAGGTAGGTAGGTTCAAGGGTGACCATCAGGCCGGGACGCAGGTTACTGGGTCAGCCCTGGTTTCTCCAACGGGAGTGCACTCGCTCCTCAACCGCGGCACCACACTTTGTTGGTTCAAAGCATGCTCAGCGTTGGCAAGCCAGTGGCAAACTCACTGAGATCGGCTGATCCTCGCTCTCCAACCGCAGCAGCTGCGCCGGGCGGTAGGTGCTGTTCTGCCGCGCCGCCCACTTCCAAAAGCGTTGCTGCTTGGGGGGCACCCCCATCTGATCTGCCACCAGCCGCCGCAGTTCGCTGAAGGGGGCCTTCTTGGCCATCTTGAACGTCTTCACCTGCAGGGAGAGAACGCAAGGCACACTTATAATCACTTATAATTGGACCACCAATACATCTGACAGCGGACGCAGCACCTGGCTGACGAGCCTTCTTGGTAATGCAAGAAATGTCATGGTGTTTGTGGGGCCGCTGACCGGCCAACAGGCAAGGCTGCCAAGCTCCTCTGTGCTCACCAGCGGTCTGTAGGGCACACAGCAAAATTGGTATCACGGCTCATCACATGAACTCAAGCATTAGCACATTAGCTTGCCCCCCGCACATCAAATGAACAAGGATTGATGTAATGGCAGCCCATGTCGTTATTCATGCACCTGGCTGCCTGCCTTATCACGGAACCCCACGGCAAAAAATTGTGCGATGCCTATCACATGCACACACAACCTTTGATTCCAAAGGCTGGAGTCCGCAGCAACACGAGCCACTCCCACCTGGCTCTTGTACTTCGTACTGAAAACGTCGCCCCCCCCAACCTCACTTTTTGCATCGCGAAAGCATTGAATCAAGCACGCACACATACAGCCTGCCATTACATCAACACCTGTGACAAGACCCAGGCCCAACCGCCCAAAGAGCCGGCTTCTTGCCTTGTCATGGTCCGCAAGGTCGAAGAAGCGCGATGTGCCAATCTGTGCCGCCAGGTCGGCATCTGTGGACACCCGCACCAGCGTGTACAGGTGCGCCTCCGCCTTCTCCTTCTTCCGCCGCTCCTTCTCCTCCTGCTCTGCCTGCAAAAGAAACGATTGCAAAAAAACATGGGCAGTGGGGAGTGAGCACTCATACGTCAATATCCCCCTGCTCTGCCTGTTACACACGGGTTGCAAACCATGGCGGCGGGGAGGACCACTCATATGTCGATACGACGCCTTCAGACGTCAGACAACGTATTCATAACTACAGACCCATGTGCCTCCAACCCTACTGCATGCCAGCCAACAGAACACACCTACAGCCGCGCATTGATACTTGCTGCGTGGCCTGGCACCTTACAAATGACTACATCCCAGCCAGCGTATGTGTGCAACATCTCGCCAAAGCTCGTACGTGATATGCAAGTTGAGCGCGCGCACAAGCGCACCGCGCCTGCTCCTTGCACTTGGCACACCACACACGCATCCCCGTACACGTGACATCCCCGGCGCCCATACATGGCACACCTTGAGCCGCGCGCGCACGTGCGCACTGATGTCCTGCTCCGTGACCTGGCACATCACTGTGTCCCACTCGCTCTCCCTCACATACACCAGCATGTAGGCATTGGCATGCTTGGTGAGGCGGAAGGTGTTGCCAAAGCCTGCAGCAGACAGCAGTGGATGGGGAATGGGGAAGAAATCTGTTCAGCTCAACTCTTCCTGCACTTCTTGATACCTTCTGTCCCTCACAGCCTTCTCCTGTCCACTTCAAGCTCACACTCAGACGGCTTGTGCTCGTCCTCCCCCTGTGTTGTCCTTTACAGCCCCCGAGCGCCCAGACACTAGGAGGTCTACCTGACCAGACCCCCAGTTCCACCGCCCCAGTTCAGCACCAGGTGTGGCATCACCCATCGCCCCAACTCCCCACAACATCCTTGGGGTCATCCACCAGCATTGCTTGCTCCCCCACCCCCCACCTACATCACCCCAGCCTCAACCAGAGACGGTGTGCTCGTCCTCCCACCATCAACCGCAATGTGCTGGCCCTAACTGAAACACTTGACGAAGTCTCAAGCTCACCCCCAGGTGGCGTGCGCTCATCTTCGCCACCCCAGTTGTCATCCACAGCCTTGTGGTCATCCGCCCTCTCCACCCGCTCGTCGTCAAACTTCAGCCATTGCTTGCCATCCGGCCTGCAACCGAGCACAGCAGAGCAAGAAGACCAGTAAATAGAGCACAGACGCATGGGAGCTCAACCACAGTTTGATGTCCAGCCTGCGTGCACTCGCCGGCGAGCCAGAGGAGTGAAGGAGGAGCTGAGCGCTTGATAAGAAAACGTGGGAACCCATACAGAGCATCTGAGCTGCTTGATCTGCCTCTGCCACACTTGATCATGCGAACATACATCAATCTGTCCTCATGCAATGCATGCAGAGCCTTCATCAATCTGTCCTCATACAATGCATGCAGAGCCTGCATCAATGACAAGCAGCGACTGAAACACACACATCCTTTCTGAGTATCAAACGAGAGCCTCACCTCACAAACGCAAAGTAGTGGCCGCCGTGCACGCCCCCCGAGTGCACCAGCACCGCCAGCAGCTTGTAGCTGTTGCGCACGTTGCGGTCTGCGCCCGCCGACAGGTACCGGCCGTCCTCTCGGTCCAGGTCGATTGTGTCGTAAAACTCGTAGCGGTCGTTGATCTGCATTAGTGATCACAGCACAAAGCGCAGCAATGAATCAGATAGGTCTTACATTTCCCTGGTCTGGTCCAGGCCAATGGCATCATGAAATGCATGTTGTTTGTCGCTCAAGGCGAACGGAAAGCAAGTAAGGACACACAGGACACACAGAACGCACTGCCACACAGGCGGGCGTGTGCTCCATCAGCCCCTCCCGACCTGGATGGACCTAGTGAATACCCCCACATACGGTGAGGCAACCCACACCATCTTGAACAGTCCGTGAAGCCCCACCCCTAACATACTAAGATCCGATGTCGAAAAGGCAAGCAAACACCCACCTTGATCATCATGTCTTTCATAAAGTCGTACTCAAACCGCTTTAGCTGCAGCTGCAGCACGGGCGGGAAGCCCTCAAACAAGATGCCCTTGCGTGCGTCCTGCAAGGGACAGAGAGCGGGTGGACCAGGCACCCATGGTTTTGGTATGTCACAAAAACTCGTGCTCTTCCAAGCCCACCCACCGGCTTGCCGTGCTGCTCCACATTCTGCTGGTTGTGCGCTGTGGCACCACCTCCTGGCGCCACGCTCAGCACCACACACACCTGCACCTGAACATACATGGTTGCAAAACAAAGCCCACCTGCATGCCGTGCTGCTCCGCGTTGTACTGGTTGTCTCCCTCCAGCACCTCCACCTCGCAGTATTTCTCAAAACTGGCGTAGATGTCCTTGCACCCCTTGACATCCAGCTGCACAGCAGAGGTAGCGATTGCGTTGTGAACGTAGGTTATGGTAAAAGGCACATGTGTATGTGGAACCGCTTGGTGTCCCTGGCAGAAAGCACGCGAACTTGCACAACAAGGCGCAGAACAACCAATTACCCGCACCACTTTATGTCCATAAATGACCTTGGTCTGCACCACCCCAGGCAGAGAATGCCAATGCAAGCCACCCCCAACTGTGTCTACAGCACCAAAACGATAACGGCCAGTGTTACTGGATCATCCATGAAGACCAACTTCCCATAAAGACACAGAAGAACAATGGGCACTCCCGACTGTACCTGTACGTCCATGAAGGACTCCTTGCGTGATGACTTGTACTCGACGTTGATGCACTCCAGGTAGTTCAGGGTGTGGCCCTCAAACAGCTTGTTGATCATGCCCTCCACGCGTGTACCCTGCACTCCATTTTACACAAAGCCACAAACGGGTGACAACACTGGCTCAGGGTGTGAGATCAATGATATGGTAATCATCCAATCACACAGCTAAACAGAGGAAGTGGGTTGACATGATTGCAGAGTCTACCGGCACAGCAAGTTGATCACATGCAACTATGCAAGTGGGTGCCATGTCACAAGGGACAAGAAAATAACAACCGCCCACAGCACGCCCTCAGCATCCAATCATATTCTACCATTCTCATTGCCAACACCTTCTCCTTCAAAAGGTCACACAATACATTTCCGTGCAGCGTTTTTTCCGTCCTTGCCACACACGCCGACAGTGCCTTGCATTTACCTCAAACTTCTCCTGCCCCATTCCAGTACTACCCTGCCCCCTGCACACCTTCATCTTCTCCTCCAGCCGGTCGCACAGAATGCGGTTTAGCTCCTGCACATCGTGCTGCTGGAATGCGTCCGCAGTGTCCCACCCAAAGGAGCGGGTGAGGTCCTTGGTGGACACCGGGCCAGCAGTGAATTGCAGCTGCACATGGGCACAGGAATGGGAGCGCAAGGACGCAAATCAGAGGGCTGCGAGAGCTGCGAGCAGGGCAGGTGCCCTTGTAAGGCAGGCCGTCGCAGTTGCTTAGGGCGTGCACACCAGACGGCACCAACTGGCCCGCGCTCAGAGCTTTGCTATACGAACATAGCATATGAGGTGCGCTCCAGCTGCTATGCCAGGTGCCTCTGCAAACTGCCAGTTGCAAGAGGCGGCTCACCTTGTAGAACACGCTCTGCAGCGCCAAGGGCATGCTGCTGGCCGGATCTGCATCCTCCGAGGTGGGCATGTGGTACACAGCCTGCAGCCCGGTACTGCAGAGGTTGGTTTAACAGACTTGCAACAGCAGTGGTGCTTTACTAATATATGTGCAGCACAGACATGGTACACAAGCAGCAGCAGCCAGGGCTCCGTCGTTGAGCTGCAGAGGTTACGCACCGCACGCATGCCGTCTGCCTGTCCCCCAACATAACCACCTCAAGCACTCACCGGCTAGCCTGCCAAGACCTGACTGTCCTTTTGTTCCCTGCGCACACACGTTCATGCCACCATGCAGTCTGCAGCATGCCCCGCCGGGTGCTTACCCCGCCATGCATTAAGTAGCTTAGTGAACACACACACAGTTTGATGGACCTATGTGGCCCCACCCACCCACCTTGCGGAACTGGTTGATGTTGAAGAGCGTCTGCAGCAGCGAGTTCATGTAGCAGGTGGCCCCCTGGTTCTTCAAGCCCACATACCCCGTCTCCTTGCGCGAGTCGTACCCAAAGTCCTCCGGGGGCTTCACCTCAACAGACACCTGCAACAACGGGGAGTCTTAGTTCACTGTTGTAAGCTTCTCCTTGCGCTTCGAAACCCTCAATGGGCTTCACGTCCGCTGAGGTCTGCCTGGGTGGCAGTGCGCAGCTGCGGGAACGCAGCAACTCTGCCTTCTAGCGTCACTGGCAGCCGCGGTGGCCGGGGGCCCGTAGGAAGGGTGGCAGCCTCCCAGAACACCATCAGCAGTGTTGCTGGCTGTATTGCGGGGACAGCTGGGATAAGCGCTGTCCCAAACAGCTACACACAGTCAAAAAAGGAACAGTACTGCCCCTGCTTGCCTTCATGCGCAGCGTGTCATTATCCAGGAAGCCACGCGAGGGGTCGCGAAGCTCACTCAAATTGATATATGAAGTGAAGCCTGCAGGGGGGCGGCAAAGACTGGGTAAGCCCCGACGCAACCCTCAGGTAAACGTGATATAGCACGCAGGGGCATTTATGTGGTTCACTCTTCAGTTAGGCACGTAAAGCCAGCACCGCCGGAACTTGACAGGCAGCAAGGGGGCTGCAAGCAGAAAATGGGCATGAAATGGCCCATGCTGCAACAGCCAGCATCAAGCATGTGAATCTAGCACTGCTGCCAGGACCTGGCCACTGTGACCGCATCATATGCAGCTAATAATACGTGCCGGGAGCTCTTTGAGCGGCAGCCTGTTTTTTTAAGACCCTGTGACACAAGCGGCATGCAGCTTAATCCGGGCACACTGTCCCAAACTGCTCCAGCCGGCCTCGCACAGCGCGCACGGAGCGTGCGACACAGCCCCAGGTAAACCGTTCCCAGACGCCCCAGTTTGTCCCAAGGCTGTCATACTTGGCATGTTCGCTACCCCACTGCCGTCCTCAGCGACTGCGTGCTTGCCCGGTGTCTATTACCGCGCACCTGCTGCCGGTTCTCCACCCTGACAGCAGCATGAACACCCTCCCCAGCGCACCCCACCCCATCCCACCCACTTGGCATTTCCAGCCTGCAGCCCAACCCCACAACTTCCCCACGCACCCCAGTCTGTCTCGCGGCTAGTGAATGTGTGCGCCGTCTCCTTGACCATGTCTCCGCCCTCCGCCGTGCTCAGCAGGGACAGCTTGAAGAGTGCGCTGCGCTGCAGCCCAAACGCTGCCTGGTCATCTTCCGCCACTGCCAGATAGAGGGACAGGGCCTCGGTGCGGCCATTGCCGCCCGGGTACACCAGCAGTTGCCTGATAATCCAGGGTGCAGGTGAGAGGAACAGTGAGTGAATGTCTGAAACTTGGCATCCAGCCAGCAGAAGAGTTATGCTTGGGAGGTGAAGGAGCTGCATGGAGCGAGCACGCTGCATGCCGAGTGCCGGTTGTGGCCCCCCGCCGAAACCCGACTTCAGCATGCCAACTGGATTGCCGCCAGCTCACCAGGAGTAGCCGCCAATCTCAAATGGCTCTGAAAGCACCTTGCCAGAGAGCGTGGAGAAATTGGGCAGATCCCACTACAGAAAGCAAGGGTAGCCGGGAGGCCAACAGGTGAGTGCCACGAATTGGTGCAGGGGCAGGTGGGGGGGTGGGTTCAGGCGATACGTGGTGCAGTGCCAAATGCCCGCTCCAAGCGTGCAAGCTCATTCAAAGCACCCACCGTGTACGTGCCGGCCAGCGGGTTGGGGGCAGGCGCCTCCGACGGCGCGTTCTCGTCCACCTGCGCAGGCGAGGCGGGCGGCACGCAGCAGCAGGGCGGGAGGGGCGGGCTCCAGCTAAGCCGCTGAACAGCCCAGGCTGCATTCCTCGCGGTTCTGATCAAGCTTGCCCACAGCTAAGAGCGAGAGGCGGCAGACAAAGAGCGAGAGATGAGAGCCAGAGGGCGCTTCCAGTAGACCTCTGTCGGCGCACCTCCATTTTAACAGGGGCCTCCCCCTGTTGATCTACCTCCATCTGTCTGCCCGCGGCTGCCTCGCACGCGCCCGAAACTCTGATCGATCGCCTCTGGGCTGCACGTTGGCTACTTCAGCTCATGCCAGATGGTCTCTGATATTCAGCAGTTCGTTTCTAGCCTACCTTCAGAGGTAGGCGGACACTGTGCTGCTGCCCTGCTGGCAATGCTGCTGCGTGCTGTGCCAGGGCGCCAAAAATTCAGCGCTTCCGACGCCAGAGTACCTTTCGGGCATAGCTGGCAAAGATGGAACCGGTTGTGGTCAGTGCTGAGGACCTCGGCGTTGTGGCGGGGTGCGTTTTGAGCTTCATGCCGTATGGACCGCCGCCGCCACGCTCCTTACAGCCCTTTTCCGTGCACCATCTGCGGCGGGCTGTTTATTCATAAAATCTGCCCATGCATGCCGGCCTGCCGCTGCCGCTCGCACCGCTGCCGCTGCCGCCTCTGCCGCCGCCGCCGCCGCTGGCCTGTGGGCCTCAGTGTCCGTCTTCATCCCAGTTTCGTATTTGCAGGGACGCCCACGAGGGCCCCCTGTCCTTCGACCTGGGCAACCTGGCAGCTTGGGATGCCAGCGCGCTCGACGCTGCAGCATTTGAAGGCGGCGCCGCCACCACCGACGCCGCGTGCCACCGCCTCGCGCAGTCCATCTTCCAGTCCCTGGCTGCCCGCCTGTTTGCCCTGCCCTCCGAGGCTGCGCCAGTGGGGCGAGTGGCAGAATTGCCGACGCCCTCCACTGTGCTGCCACGCGAAAAGCCCGTCCCCAAGCCGCGTCCCCCAACAAAGTGGGAGGTGTTTGCCCAGCGCAAGGGCATTGAGAAGCGGAAGCGGAGCAAGGTGGAGTTCGATGAGGCCAGCGGCGAGTGGAAGCGGCGGTACGGATACAAGCGGGCAAACGACGAGGCGGCGGTGCCCGTCATTGAGGCAGGAGTGAACGATGTGGTGAGCTTGGCTGCTGCTGATGCGCCGGGGTGGTGGGAGGCGCGTAGAGGGGCGCGCCTTGTCAATGTGGCCATGCAGAACCCACGAGCAGCGACGCGGTCGGCTGTACGTCTGCCGCACGATCCTGTCACCAGCTTTCCATGCCTGACATTGTCTGGCGCCAGGCCGTCCAGCCCACTGCTTGCATTGGTGTCCCCTTGCACTTCACACACCGCCCTCCATCATCAATCCTCAGGTGGGCGAGGACCCGTTCACAAAGCAGCGGCAGGACAAGAAGGAGCGGGTGAGGAAGCAGGAGAAGGCGCAGCTGGCCAACCTCAAGGCGGCCGCCAAGGCGGGCGGGGCGGGCGCGTTGCCGGCCACGCTGCGCCTGGCAGCGGCGCTGCCGGAGCACGGCAAGGGTCGGCCTGCAAAGCGCAAGGAGCTGCACGGAGAGGTGGGTGGGAGTGGTGTTGAGCTGGGCAGGACCGGAGTGGTCAGTGGTCAGTATGGACACTAGCATGTGTGAGTGCAGGGCGCCATATTGTAACAGCGGGCCAAGGCAGGCATGGGTGCAGATGTTTGGCAGTTGATGAGGCGCCATGTTCTGTGCACAAGTGGCTGCTTGCCTGGCTCCCCGTCTGCAAAGCCAGACCGCACCTCCTGAGGCCGCCTGTCAGGCATTGCATGCCTGCTGCCCCCCGAACCCTTCAATCAACCTGCTCTTCCTGCCCCCGCCGCTCTTGCCCGCCCTGTTGGTGTACAGCTCAAGTCGGCGACGCGGCAGGCGGCGGTGTCCACAGCCTCCATGGGCAAGTTTGACCGTCTGGCGAAGGGCGAGAAGGCAGAGGACCGGCAGCAGCAGGGCAAGAAGCGCAAGTTTATGCCCACGGCTGACAAGGTGGGTAGGGCCACATTAGCAGGCCTAACCGAGTGGGCCTAACTGGGAGCCGATGCTGTGTACCTACAGGTGGAGGGGGGGGATGTGTGGGGAAAGACGTGCAGTTCCAGCCGAAAAGGTGGGCCAGGCAGGGCATCAGTTGCGAGGCAGGAGACAGCCATGAGCAATGCTGAGCTACGCACAATGCAGCCCTGTGCGCTTTGCTGCCCCCACCCGTGGCTACCCGTGAGCACATGCGCCCTGCCCTGCTGCGCCTGCAGGGTGGCGCGGAGCGGCAGCAGCAGAACAAGCTTGTGGATCGGCTGCTGGCTGAGAATGCGGATGATGTGGTGGACATCAACAAGGTAAGGGCTGGTGTGACAGGCTGTGGGGCAGGTGCTGCGGTTGTCGGAAGGAAGGTGGCCCGGCTGTTGGCTGAGAACACGTGTTTGGGACATCAGCGGGACGTCAGCGCGGTGAGGATGATGATGGTGTGTATTTATGAGTGTATGCAAGATGGCTTTAGGTGGCTGCCGACTGCGAAGACAGACCGTATCGTCGGCATTGCTATGGTGAGAGTTGTGGCGCAGGCAGAACACTGTCTTGGCAAGGTGCTGCGGGTGCCATGTCTTTCTCTCAAGCATGCCCTGGTCACCCCGCCCTGCACGTTTCCTCGGACAGGCAATCGGCAAGTTTGAGGCGTCGGCACGCCAGGAGCGGTACCGCATGAAGAACAAGGGAGCCAACAAGAAGGGGCGGATCATGAAGGGCGGCAGCGGCGGCGGCGGCGGCGGCGGCGGCGGTGGTGGCAAGGCGGCAGGCGGCGGCTTTGGCAAGCCTGGGGGCAAGCCTGGGGGCAAGCCTGGCGGCAAGCCAAGCGGCAAGCCAAGCGGGAAGAAGGGCGGCGGCGGCAAGAAGGGGTAAGCATGCGGCACGCGGCCCTTGCACCTTGTACATGCCATGAGTGTACCCTTGTACATGACATTCGAACGGATGCAGGCAGCGTTCAGGGTCACTGCACCTGCTGCCTCTTGCTGGACTACTCGAAGCAAAGGCGGTGCTGGGCGAGAACAATGAAGGTATAATCATCAGCTGCACTGCACTCGCCCCTGCTTGCTTTACTCTGCTGCAACAACACATTGCTTGTCACGCGCACAGTGGACTGTTACAGTGTGCTTGACAAGCGCAGGGGATGTTACAGATTGACACTTACTGCACGCGCTGCCGCTTGGTAGAGTCTGAGTCAGCTGCAAAAGCGATGCTGGCCGGCACCCGGAAGGTCACCTCCACCATCAGCTTTTTGGGCGCCACATCGCGCACCATATGCAGCGCCGGCTCTTCATCCAGCTTCCCCCCCAGGCTGGCCTCCACCCGCTGTCGCAGCCCTGCAAGGAGAGCAGAAGGGGGTGAACATGCAGGAGGGAAGTAGCACGTTGGTGAGCAGGCAAGTATGCAACAAGGGGTGCCTGCGCTGGAGGGCGGCAGCAAGACGAAGCAGGCCTGTCAGAAACTCAGCTGAGTCTCCTAGCAAGCCCATACCTGCAGGTGAGTCCCCAAGCAAGCTTATTGTTTTCCATAAGCACGCCCAGCAGGCCAGACCGTACCTGCCAGCTCCTGCTCTCCTTTCGCAAACGTGTACACGTGCACCAGCGGCAGAGGGTACCCCTCCCATAGCTCGGGGCTGAAGGAACCGTGCAGCGCATCCAGAAAGTCAACTGCTGCTGCCGGGAGGTTCATCACAATGTGGTGGAACCGACCGCTGCCGCTGGCGGGCTGGGCAGGCTGCTGCTGCTGTTGCTGCGCGCTGGCTGCGCCTGGTGCTCCAGCTGGCCCTTCGGCTTGCGCTGCTGAGGCAGGCTGCTGCTGCTGCTGCTGCTGTGGCTTGGTGGCCTTGGGCTTGGGTGCTGGCACAACAGCCGCCGCTGCTGCCAGGTCCAACTTGCCAGCTGCTGCCTGCCGCATGAAGTCCCGCCCGTCGGCCTTGAACGGCAGCACCTTGCCGCCCAGCCGATTAAGCTTAATGTTGGCACACAGATATTTGTAGCTGGCAGGGTTGAGGTCGTTGGCATACACCTGTGATCGGGAGCAGGACACGAGGCAGAGTGAGTCCAATCACACTGTGATTGAATGCCTGGGCGGGGTTGAAGTAGTGGGCGTAACTCTGTACAAAGGCACGGCTGGTAGGCAGGCGACGAGTGAGGCACACTGCATCAACAAAATGCTGACCCCGACCAGTGCAGGCTCAGTCGCACGCTCACCAGGCAGCCCTTGGACGCAGCAGGGATGGCAAACGGCCCAATGCCCGCCATGGCATCCAGCACCACCTCTCCAGGTTGGAACTGCTCCACCAACCGCTGGTGCTCCCGCTCCAGCCGGGAGTTCCAGTACACCTGTGACATATTGGAGGGGTAACACCCGTCGCCCTTCTTTCTTAAGCCATTAAGGGGCTTCAAGGGGATTTCCTTGGTGCAAACATTGACGCAAACCCTTGTCTGGCAAACAGCGGCCCACCAACATGCACTTCAGGACAGTACCTTTGCACCTCCTAGCAGGTCCAGCACAAGTTACAAAGTGTAACACAAGCAAGGCCCTGCCCCAGCATTCCTCACTCCTCAACACCAGTCCCAGCTTGAACCGTGCATTGTGGTGGCGCACCTCCATATCAGGCCCACCAAACGAAGAGCAGACAAAGAGCAAACACAGCACACGCAACCGCCCCCATCCCAGCGAGTGGCCCTCACCTTGGAGAAGTCGAGCTTGAAGCGCGCGCCGTGCTGCCGCACCTCTGTCTCTGTGCACTCCTGCCCCGCTAGGAGCTCCATGGGGAACACGCGGAACTCGTTCTCAATGCTGGCTACCTGCAGTGATAAAATCACAGTGCTCAGGAAGTTGCATTGGTCTGAACAGAGAACACACAGAACTCGGTGACAAGGTGCTGTCCACCTGCATGCCTCTGATGAGCAGAAGGGGCACGGCTGCTTGCTCATTAGTACGTAGTCTTGTGACGTCTCGGCCCGTTCTGCACGCACAGAGCGCCACGTCAGCAAGGCTCTCCAGGGCGCAGGCGCCGAGGCCACGTTTGGAGCGCTTGCGCCTTGTGGTGGTCCCTGAGTCGTGGGTTCGAATCCTGCCGATGGCACCTTTCAAGCTCTCACTAACTTGAAAGCTAGTAGGACGTTCTAATAGTGTCGCTACCTGTCACAGACACGAAATCGAGGATTCGGTGGGGTGGGTGAGCCCTGTCATACCAGCACCACCGCCCCTCAGCTGTGCCTTGCATCGTTTCGCCGCCCAGTGCACCATATGCTCTCCTTGTGGCGCTGCTTCCTCACCATCCAAACGTCTTTCATCGTGTCTGCACGTCCCTCAAAGCAATACTAGAGACCATGGTGAGGGCGCACAACGTTGTGCGCTGCGCAGCAAACAGCATGCAGTGCTTCGGCAGCAGTGCCATAATCGCCCGCCGTTTCTCGCAGCGCGGCAGCAGCCCAGCGCGCCACATGCGCGCTGATGTCCGCCACTTTCATGTCCTTCCGCGAGCACTTCACACTAAAGGTGCTGGCAGAAGGACAGGATAAGAGTCTCTTAGCTTCGCCTTGCACCGTTTGGCGGTCCCTCGGCCACTGGGTGCTCTCGACGTCGAGGGGTGCTGGGTGGGGTGGGTGAGCCCTCACCCCACCCCAGCCCACGCGCCTCTCTAAATAGCAGTGCCTAACTTAGTCTACGTACCACACTAGTTCACGATTACTAATGCTGTCCAGTTCCGACTGGCCAGAAGGGACAAGAGTAAAACCGCTATATGTTATAGCCCAGCTATAACTGCTGTTATCTGCTGCAGCGGAGCGGCAGTACTGCAGCGCAGTACGGCGGCAGCGGCTGTAGGGCCGCCGCTGCCCCCCGCACACCATTCTGTGCGGTCTTACTCGATCTGCTGGCTTGCATGCCAGCCTACTTTTCCCACCCACGCACCCTGCATTGGATTCTTTATCCAGTTGTGCTAGAAGGTGCCCCACTGTAAGTCGGGTGGGGCACACACTGTGCCGACCGCCCCTACCTGTGCCGACTGCTCCTACCGTCAGTAGCGAGCGGCAGCAGATAACTAGAGTCTCAGAGGGCGGAAGAGCTCAGCTGCAGATGCACACAGCTGTCTCAACATGTTGCCCATGTTGCTAAATCGCCTCTCTGGCCGCACAGTGCTGCCATGCCATGCAGTCATGTTGCGGAGCTGTCGTGCTCATGTGCCTCGCACCTTGTTCACAACCGTCTGCAGCCGTGGGTTCTTGTCCAGAATGACCTGCAGGGGCGGTTCACACCGGGAATTCGATGCTGAGGCGCTTCGGACTTTGATAACCGGGATGATCCCAGGAGCGCTGTGGACTGCAGGCGTGCTGCTCCAAAAGTTTGGCAGATCAGCTGGCCCGGCACTGCTCCTTGTGGGCCAAGCCCGCACTGCCGCCGCAGCAGCCCCCACACGGACATACGAGTGGCATCCCTGCAATCGTGCACCCACGGCATCTCTGAAACATGTGCTGTGTATGACCGCAGAAACGCCCTGCAAAGGTAGCCTCGCCTGTCTGCTCATGTTGCAGGGCAGCAGCTTGCCCCGCAGGCTGACGTGCGCACTGTGAGCCACAACAGCAGCGGTCCCATTAAGAGCTGCCCAGAGCTGCTCTTGACTTGCGCCGCAAGCCGGTCAAAAGTAAGACCTTCCCGTGCAGGAAAGCACGAACGTCCACAGCAGGTGTCCCGAAGGAGGGCACCTCACCTGTCCAATGATGTGCTTGTAGGGCAGCAGCTCCTCCCGCAGGTTGACATGCGCGATGTGGCCCACCGATTCAAAGGAGCTGGGCACCTCAATGCCCTTGGGAAGCAGGCGCTGCAGGGCGGGTAAAAGGAAGCCATCGGACTTTGCGGATGATGCAAAATCACGGCACAGTGCCCCACAGCAGGCCACAGACAATCCACTGGGCCGCCCATACGGCCCCTCCCGCCGCACCTGCAGCACTGCGTGAGCTGGCCAGTAGGAGTAGTCCACATCCACTGTTGTGGTTGTCACCTCCAGGCCCTCAGCCTTGATGAGCTCGCTGAGTGTCCTGGGCGAGTCGCCGCCCACCTGCCGGCTCTCCAGGTCTGTTGCAGGGGAATGAGCAGGGGAGGGGGGAGGGCACATTGCAGGGTGTGGGCGGCTGCGCTCATGTAACGTGTGCGGCCCAGGCACTCGTTAGATTACGCAAGCAGTGTGGTGGGCAAACAACTCCATGCAATCCCACACAGTGCCGCCCACCCGACTCCCGGTCAAGCGTACCAGCTTCTGTCAGAGACGCATCCAGGAGCAGCAGCCGCGAGTCTGGGTTGCTGCCATCCTCCACAACATTCCTGAGTCGTGGCTTGTTGAACAGGTGTCTGCAGGCAGGCCCAGCAGGCAGAAGCGGGTCTCAGGCAGAAGCGCAGCATGAGGACAAGAGTGCTGGGCATCTGCGATGCCCTGCTAATAGTGAAATTTCAACGCTGGCCCGGCTGCTCAGAACGCCAGCATGCACTCTGCCATGCCCCGCCGACTTACTTGCTAAGCAGCTTCATGTACTGGTTGGTGGAATGCTTGGGCACCCGGATAGCTGTCAACAAAAGCTTCTCATTGAACTGCTCCTTGAGTTGGTCAGTCAGGAGGGCCGGAGAGGTGTCGGCCGCTGTGGCAGCAGTGACGGCAGGCGCCGTGCCGGCGGCAGTGGCAGCCATGCCTGTTCCGCTGTGTGCCCCGCGGCCTATGCCAACTGCGCTGAACAGGGATGTTGCGGGAATGCTGCACGCCGCTGTGGCCGGCAAGCGCCTTGCTGGCTGCACTGCAGTTGTCCTGGCGGTGAGACGGGACGGCTGCGCAGCTGTGCGAGAATGGAAAGACCGCACAGTGAAAGAATGCACCCGCGCGGATATAAGTGTCACAGACTGTCGGCAGCGGGCAGACATGCAGCGCAAAAACGAGTGCTCTCGGCGCAGTCCAGCAATTAACAACGAGCGAGCGAGCTCATGCATGCAACACTAGAGCATGCGCCCGACGCCAATGCGCCGCTCTGCATGGCGCACCGCAGCGGCACGGCTTGTAGCATCAGTAACTGTTGACATCAAGGCATACACACACCCATGGCTTGTAGCATCAGTCTGGCATCGGGGACTTCACAACTTCGTGGGGGCAACACAAGGGGCACGCACACACTCAGAATACGCGCACTGAAGGTGATAACGAAGGGGCCACGTGCACGGGTGGCCCCCGCCCACCTCCCCTGCCTGCGCCGAGCGGGAGGCCACCTTCCCCCTTCTCCGCAAAAGGGGCTCGGCGCAGGTGTGTAGCCAGCCGTTCGGCAAGGCACCCTCCAGAGGCAGGAGTGGGGGTGAGTGAGGGCAGGGGGATGTCGAAACAGGCCCATAGGGTGCTCCAGCCTCGGGGAGCATGAGCGACGGGGACTTGACATCAAGCACATTGTGCAGAACTGAGAAGAGGTGACATTCCGGCCAGCCAATCTTGGGCTCGCCGCCCACCCTTTCCCAGCCAATTTGCGCCATAACCTTAGCACCCATCAACAAAAGCGGGTGTGTCTTGTAAGTGGCGATGTCGCGACGTTAAGTTACAGACAAAAAGTGGGACAGCTCCATTGCGTAATGTCGTTCGTTGAAAAGGCATGAAACAGGTGTGGGAAATGAAACGCTAATGAATTCTGAGCAGAAATGCCTGCTGCCGGGCGCTGGCGGTGGCGTGCAGAGGCCGTCAGTCGCCTATGGCTCCTTTCCATGGGCTTCATTTACTTCGGGCCCCGCTTCTTGAGGATCTTGCGGATCCGAATGCTCTCCGGCGTCACCTCACAGCTCTCGTCCTCTGCAGGAATAATAAGGGATCAGGGAAGCAACTCAATCAGAATGTAACCCACAGCCCCCTGGCGTAAGGGTGCCCTCTATGGAAGCCTCACTCGCCGTTCTTGGCGAAAGCTCACCAGCAAGGTACTCGAGGGCATAGTCGAGGGTGACCTGGATGGGCTCGCTGATCACTGTGGTGGCATCCTTTCCTGCTGCGCGCATGTTGGTCAGTGCCTTCTTCTTGCAGGGGTTGACCTGCGCAGCGGAGAGCAAGCGAGCCAGCTAACTTGATCAGTGTAGCTCAGAAGCAGGTGCTGCTTGCAGGCTGGAGTGCCCTGAGCACCGCTTGGTTCGTGAGTGCTACAGCGGCTACGCTCCTCGCCCGTGTGTGCACTCCATCACCGCTCAATGCAGCCTGGACAAGCCAACCACTGCACACCCAAAAGGCCAGCCAGCTGCCTACCCCCTGCCCCGCCCGCACCCACACACCTTGAGGTCGCCCGCACGCTGGTAGATGCCGATCACTTGGTTCTCGTACACCGACTGGCCGGGCGTGACAAACAGGCGGCCGCGCTGCTGCACCGAGTCGAGGGCATAGGCGGTGACCTGGCCCGTCTCGTGGCACACCAGGCTGCCGTTCTCGCGCATCATAATGTCACCCACGTGGGGCGTGTAGCTGCAGCAGGGAAAGAGAAGTTGAGGGCGCGCATGCCAATCAGCAAGCTGTGGGCATGCCGGAACGCGCACGCTCACAGCTGCTGGAAACATGTGCAGCATAAGGCTTTGAAGATTCGGAGACAACGGCCTGAGCCCGAGGCTGGCTGTTGCACAGAAGGGGTGTGTGTTCTGGTAAAGCGATCACAAGGCCACGACGTGCCAGAGGCGCGTTTGTGGCAGGCTCGTGTGCTCCTTCTTTTGGAATCACTACACGACAACCAAAGCGGTACCTGGGAGCAGACCCAGGGGCAGCCATGACGCTCACCCAATGACGTTGGTGTTGAGCACGCCGGTGCCCTTGGTGGCGGTGAGCATGGCGTTACGCAGGCCCAGCAGCGCGCGGGTAGGCACCTCATACTTGAGGCGGGTGGTGGCCTCAGAGCCTGATGCAGTCAGCGGGGGCAGCAATGTGGAGAGGGCAGTGAGTGGCATGCGGCGTAGGGGTGAAGCACTGAAATCAGGTATGTACATGGTAGCCAGGTGGCTCCATGTGCAGCGTGAAGCCATGCAGTCATGTGTCCAAGCCTGTACCATATTAATGCAGTCGTGCGTCGCAGCAAACTACACCACCTTACAGACCGTTCATCCGCCGTCCATCAATCACCTGCCGACATGTCGATCATCTGCGCCTTGCGCTGCCCCATCAGGTCAACCACCTGCCCAACGTGCTCCTCAGGCACCTGCAGACCAAGGAAACATTGACATTTTTGCGTACAAAGAAACTGCACGGTGCCAGTTCAGGTGGAGCCTGTGCAATGCATTTGTGCAAAGTAGGCAACGCCTGCTGGACTTCGCTGCCACCGTTTCAGCAGGTCTCCTGAGGATGCAGCAGGATGCGGTGGCT
The DNA here is from genome assembly GCA_029339195.1 of Micractinium sp. NFX-FRZ. NCBI lineage: Eukaryota > Viridiplantae > Chlorophyta > Trebouxiophyceae > Chlorellales > Chlorellaceae > Micractinium > Micractinium sp. NFX-FRZ. The sequence continues at coordinate 106,819 of JAPTJF010000166.1, forward strand.
GCAAACCAACCGCAGTCACCAAGACACCGCCTCCACTGCAAGCATCTGGGCCTTGTAATCTGTGCATTTACCTCAATCACCGCCTCCTCCATTGGCTCCATACGCTCCCCAGTCTCGGGGTCCCGCTTGGTGATGACCTTGGGGGGGCCCACCTCAAACTCATACCCCTCGCGCCGCATGTTCTCCATGAGGATTCCCAGGTGCAGCGCACTGCACGGTGGGGTGACGTGCGCGAAACTTTGTGAGACCCGAGGCATGCTGCAACTTGCAATGCTGAGCAAAACAGAAGGGCTCAGCTGCTCCCCTCAACTGCTCCCTCCCCCAACGGAAGTGTCTTGCTCCCTCCCGCAACAGAAGTGGCCTGCCTTGCCCATCCTACCGCCCTGCTTACCCGCGGCCAGACACCTCGAAGGACTCGGCGCCCTCGCCGGGCTCCACCCGCAGCGCCAGATTCCGCTCCAGCTCACGCTCCAGCCGGTCCTTCAGGTTGCGTGAGGTCACAAACTTGCCCTCCTGGCCCGCAAAGGGGCTGGTGTTCACGCTGAACGTCATGCGCACGGTGGGCTCCTCCACCTGCAAGTAGTGCCAGCGCCACAGGCGTTTGCGTCGAGTTTAAATAATATACTCATGTGCTCAAATCAGACGGCGCAAGTGCACGGGCAAAGCAGCAGCAGCAGCAGCAGGAAAACAGTAGCTGGCAACTCGAGTGTTGCCCCTTCCGCTACTGCAAGCGGCCCTCAAAGTCAGAACGTAAGGACAGCAAAGATCTCGTTGCTCACCTCGATGGTGGGCAGCGGGCGGACGTCGGACGGGTCGCAGATTGTCTCACCAATGGAGACTGCTGACAGGCCAGTCAGCGCACAAATGTCGCCGGCCGCCACCTCCTCCACCGGGGTACGCGCAAAGTTGTCATATACAAAGAGCTCCGCAATGCGGCCAGTCTGCTTCTTTGCATCACCTGCACAGGAAAGAAAGGCAGATTGTACATGAAAGCAGTTGGCTCCCTCAACCCTTACTTAGGGGCCTGGTGTACCCTCAAGGCCGGCACTCTACACCAGTGCACCGCCAGCCACCTCAGATACGTGAAGTGGCTTAGCGTGCTGTGGGCGTGCATGGCAACGCAAGCTTAACCCCCCCAAAAACCACTTGCACGCACCCGGCTTGGTGAAAACAATGCTGTCGCCCTTGCGAACGGTGCCGCTCTGCACGCGTCCAATGGCGATACGGCCCTTGTGCTCATCATAATCAAGGTTGGTCACCAGGAGCTGCAGAGGGGCGTCCATCTGCAGCAAGCGCACAGGCAATAGCGCATTTTATTGCAAGCAGTGCATAGTGCACAACATTTGTCCGATGTGTCCTCACGTGAACCTAGGGGCAGACGCCTCCTTCAAAATGACATCAAGCAGCGGTTCCGGTACACCCTCTCTCAACTGAACTGCAACCGCTGCACATTGCTTTGCACCCTCTGAGGACTCCATAACAAAGCCACAATCTCACCTGGACCTTGGGGGGAGACACCTCCTTGACAATGGCGTCAAACAGCGGCTCCAGGTCGTCGGCCAGCTCCTCGGGGGAGGGGCCTGCGATGCCCGCAATGCCAGAGGCATACACCACCGGGAAGTCTGCACAGAGGAAAGGATGAACGATAAATTGGTGAGCTTCATCAAAGTAACGCGCACGGGTAGGGCCCAGCTGCCCGCAATGCCACCCGACACCACCCTGAGGGCAATGCACACACACACACACACCTGTGGAACAAAGTGGCAGACACACTGGAAACAAAGCACCGGAGAGTATGCTGACTGCTGATCCCCTGGTCACTCAGGTCGATTGCCGCCTGGCCCCGCCCCCGCCTCCCCCCTGCTCGCCGAGGCTTCTTCAACCTTCAGCAGCCCTGCTCTGCTCACCGCACTGCTCGTCGGTGGCACCCAGGTCCAGGAAGAGCTCAAACGTCTGGTCGATCACCCAGTCGGGGCGCGCCGCGGGGCGGTCCACCTTGTTCACCACAACCACCACCTGCAGGCGGGAGGTGAAAGAACAAGGTGGAGTTGACATCACAACAGGGACAATCAGCCAACGCACGCCGCCCGCTCGGTGCCCGCCGCCAGGCAGGCACACACATGTTCCTGCAAACACGTGTGCCCTTCACAAATAAGCAGTGCAAGCAGATCTTGCTTCCTTGACCCCTGTCACATATGTGCTGAACGGAGCGAAAAAGCACCCCCACCTTCTTGTTCAGCTCCAGCGCCTTGCGCAGCACAAAGCGCGTCTGCGGCATGGGCCCCTCCACGCTGTCAACCAGCAGCAGCACGCCGTCGGCCATGTTGAGCACGCTGCAGGGGGGGAGAGCCAGTAGTAGCACATCAGGACTCGACAGATGGCAGACCCATGCGACCGCAGACAGCGGGCACCCGGTTGCAGCCTGGGTCCTATTGCACAAGTGCCCTCACAGTGCTGTGGGTGGCGCACGCCTTCACAAAGACTCTTGGGGGAGAGGCCCTGCCTGGCCCTGTCCGCCCCCCAGCCCTTGAGAGTCGTGTGGCAGCTGAACTCACCGCTCCACCTCGCCGCCAAAGTCGGCGTGACCAGGGGTGTCAATGATGTTGATCTTGGTGCCCTTGTACCGCACAGCGGTGTTCTGCAAGCAATCAGGAGGAGACAGGGAAAGATGAATAGTGAATGGTGTCAATTACCGCGCAAACGACTGCCAGGCCGATCACGCAGGCACACACTGCCAGCGAGATGCCATTTACCTGCCAGTCAGCCAGCCAGCCAGCCAGCTAGATGGAAGAGTAACCCAGCCACCCTGGCGAAAGCCACCCAGCCCTTTTTTGTTGGGATGCGGATGCTGCTTGCAAGGGTGGGCAGCCTGACCAGCTGCGATGTGTTGCAGCCACCCAGCTAAGCAGCCCTGGAAGCGTGGCCGTACCCACCTTGGAGAGGATGGTGATGCCGCGCTCGCGCTCCAGGTCATTGGAGTCCATGATGCGAATCTGCATCGGCGCCAAAACAAGCTCATCAGCAAAACAGGTGAGCAAGAGCGCGGCAGACAGTTTTTACACTCGCTGCTCCGAGCACACTCACGCATGCAGCGCACACAGGCACGAGGGCCGGCCTCGGCACATCCCGCACCCCTCTGCAGTTGCCCATTGCCCCCGAAGCTTCTTAAGCTGCCTGCCACACCAGGTCTCTTAGGCCCGCCTTGCTGCTTTGCGCAAGCTTACCTCCACAGCCTGGTTCTCGCGGAACACCTTAGCCTGCTTCAGCATGGCATCCACCTGAGGCAACCATAGAGCAGTCGGGGCAGGCAGGGGGTCAGTGTGCATGTGTATGAGCAAATGCTGCCTGCCGTCCTGCCTAGGAACAGGTGTGCCTTGCACCAGAAAAGGCCCATGCAGTGCAGGCGTAGCCTGACAGCGCGCTGGCTGCCCATTGCTCCAGCCCCGCGCGGAACTGCGGGCAGCCCCTGCCTGGCCCGCCGGCCCTCACCAAAGTGGTCTTGCCTGCAACCAGGGAAGCACAGAATCAGTGCAGCGCTGAGTGCCGACAGCAGATTGAGGGGGGGTGGAAGTTGGGCCAGATGCGCCATGGCTAGCCCCACGAGGGCACCAGGGGAGCTGCTGCATGCAGCCATTTTACATGGCACCACAAGCCAACAGGAACTCGGCACTGCCCAGCAGTTCTGGCTGACATCGCTTAGGCTTCTGCTCTCACCGTGGTCGACGTGGGCAATGATGGCCACATTGCGGATGTCGGTCCTCACAGAGGTCTCGCCATCTGCAGAGGCAAGTGGCACTGCAGGCAGGCAGGGGCAACCAGGCCGCAGCGGGGGGGAGGGGGGTAGGTGAATTAAGTCGGCGTGCATCAACTGCAAGGGTGGGCCACAGCTTCCGCAACAGGAAGCTCCTGCATACGTGCATCAAGCCACTCCAGTGCTTGAAAGACAGAGCACAGCCACGCCCTGCCTTCACCGGCGGCTCACCCTCGACTGTGGCGGCGGCGGCGACGGGCGCCGCCCTGGCGGTGGTGCGCCGCTGCACAGCAGCGCTGCTGCGCAGCTGGCTTGCGCCAACTGCAGAACCTGTATGTCAGGTGACGGGAGGAGGAGAAGCCGCAGGCAGTGTCTTTTGTGGCTGTCGGCGCCGCCCATGCGGAAGATAGGATTCACGTGCCAGGGCACCCCACGCCGCGCCAACGGTCAACACAAACATCAACTTTCTCACCTGCAGCATGCCCAGCAACGCGCTGTGGTGCAACCAGCAGGGCGGGGCGCTGGCGCTGCACCGCCTGAGCTCCGTGTGTGGAGGCGGCCGTAACTTGGGCAGCCATTTTGTTTGGTGGAAGAAGCAGCTGAGGGGTAAAGAGGGCCAGTTCGACCGGGGCTTTGAGCCATGCATGGCGGCGGCGCCGCTGTGCCTAGGGCTGACGGGGCAGAATGGTACAGATTCTTTATGCATGAATTTGCACAGCCGTGATCAGCTTTCGCCAATCAGGTGAGACACGTGTGGGCCACTGTCTGGCACGGGTGTCAATGGCAGCGGGGAAGCTGCAGTGGCAGGCAGTGGCGGGCTGGGGAGCACACCGGTGCTCCCGCGGCGGGCTGGGGAGCACACCGGTGCTCCTGCGGCGGGCTGAGGAGCCGGTGCTCCCGTGCATGCTACGTGCTGCAGTGCCTTGTAAACCTGGTGCACAAGTGGAAGCAGGCAGCAAGCTTTGTGCAGCAAGCTTTCGGTGGAGGATGGTGGGGGTGCATCGCGCCACGCGCTGCGCGCTGTGCCTGCCAGCTGTTTGAGCGCGACGAGCGTTTGGTCCCCTGTCGGCGCACCATTGCTCCCCTTCCTCATCGATCGGTATTCGATCTAAGCAAACGGCCCCCCGAGATCTTTTCCCCTTGCCGTGACGTGCTTGGGCGGTAGCAGGCCACGAGAGGCGGACGCAGGGTCTTGGGTGGCAGCATCGCAGTGCGCTCGAGTCGCACCCGCAGCCTCATACCCCACCAGGGGCCTCCCGCCCCGACCAACCAGCCCGCCGCCATGCCGCCCAAGGCGGATGTTCTGCAGCAGAAGAGCCCGGCAGAGTTCTTTGCTGACAACCGCACCATTGCTGGATTCGACAACGTACGTTTGTTACATCCAGGCAGCCCTTTTGGCAGGGAAACCCACAGTTCGTAAGGCCGGCTGCCACGCAGGAGTTGGGTGGCGGATGGCAGCGTGTGCGACATTGTGCCGGACATTGTGCCCATCTCAGGGTGGTCCCCCCTACCCCCTTCTGCTGCAGCCTGGCAAGTGTCTGTACACCACCATCCGTGAGCTTGTGGAGAATGCGCTGGATGCGGCCGAGAGCATCAGTCAGCTGCCAGAGATTGATGTCACTGTGTGAGCCCACGTGGTGGTGGCTGCGTGTTACGCCCTGCAACACCCTGCTGTTGTCGCTGGTGTCTTGTGCGGCTGCTGCGCACCCTCACCGGACTCTTGTTTCTCGGAGTGGAAGTTTGTGGATAGAAGGGGGCAGTGGTATGGCAGGCGCAATTTGTATGTGGCCGCTGCCGGTCGTGGCTGCGGGGCCGGCCTTGCTGCCTGCTGCCAGTGTTGGCCACCACTGCCAGAGCTTTCGCCAAGCTGCCTGCCTCTGTCCACCCGGCTCCCCCTGCTGCCCGCAGTGCTGCAACTAAGTTGGATGCTTCCTTTGCCATTCATGCATGCAACAACCCAAGGCCACTGCCCCAGCGACTCCTCCTCCATCTGCTCCTCCCTCACCTGCCCTGCCCACTCTCGTTCTTGCTTCTGCGTGACGACATTGGCAGGGAGGAGATCAGCCAGAAGCAGCTGAACAAGATGCGTGGGGTGACCAACCATGATAGAATTGACGAGGAGCTGTACCAGGACTATGAGACGGAAGATGTCAAGCAAGTGAGCATGCCCCTGCCCTGCCGGTCTTTCTTTGTCACCTACTTGTGTTTTTTCTGGTGCACACGTGACATGCCATACGTGTTCACTCGCCTCTGGCCCCTCTTCTTGACTCATGTCTGCATGTGTGTTTTCGTTGACCATTCTCACATCGTTCTCGCAGAAGCGGCTGGCCAAAGAGGCCAAGGAGCTGGAGCGCCTGGGAAAGCAGGCAGCCAAAGTGAGCAACTGATGTGACACCTTGCTGAACTGCCAGGGATGCAGCACGGGCAGGGATGTCTGGGTGTGACGCAGAACAGCCCATGCGTGTATCGTGCATGGCGCATGGTGCCTCAGGCTGCTCTGGTTGTGCTCATGATGCTACTTGCCATGATGCGTGGTGACAGCAAGGCAGCGGGGAACGTCAAGAGGAACCAATATTGGGAGGTGTGTGCGCCATTGTGCCTCAATTTTGTGTGCCTCATGCTGCCCTCCTTGTGCCTCTTGCTATTGCAAACCACCACCATCTGCAGCGCGGGGATACCACGGCGGCAGTGGATGCCAAGAAGAAGGAGTTTGAGGCGAGGCGTGCGCAGGCCAGCCGGGCGGAGAAATTGTACTTCCGGGTCACCGTGCGCGTAAGTATGGGGCAGGGCGCAGGCATAGCAGGGGGCAGGGCATGCAGTTTTGGCGTTGCTGCCTGCCACAGGTCAGCGGAGGAAATAGGTTGTTGAATCACCAGCGTGCTTTGCTCAGTGCACCGCTTTGGCCAAACAAGCAAGGTTGGCGGGCAAGCAGAGCGGTGACTATGGCAGGAGGCACGGTGCGGGAAGCAGTGTTGAGCGTGCTGTGGTGACCTGGCCTGGCAAATGCATGCAGCAGGTAACAGCCGGTGGGGATGATGATTGCCTGCAAGTTTTTTGTTTGCTGTTTGCCTCCTGCCTCACAGCACAAAATTTGGAAACAACAGTTCGCATGTGCCCTTGCCAGTTCCTACTCTGCACACTACGTTACCACTGCGTAAACATGTGACTGATGTAGGGTGCAACTGCTCTGGCTTCTCTCCGCAAAGCGGAGCAGCGACATGGGCGTCCCTGATCTGCTGAGCTGCACCCTTGTTGAGAAGCATACTCAATTTTTGAGCGTAACTTGAATTCATATGACATTCACTCTCTTGCAGGACAACGGCATGGGCATGTCCCATAAGGACATCCCTGACATGCTGGGCCGCGTGTTGAGCGGCACCAAGTACGGAGTCAAGCAGACACGCGGCAAGTTTGGGCTTGGAGCAAAGATGGCGCTCATCTGGTCCAAAATGAGCACAGGGCTGCCCATTACGGTGACCAGCGCGCGCCGGGGGTCCGCCTCCCGCTCCTACTACAAGCTTGACCTCGACATCCAGAAGTGCGGGTTGCTTTGGTGTATCTGCCGTTGTTATAGAGGGTGTTGCGAAATGACGAAGTAACATGCATGGTCTTTTGTGACGTGCCTTGCTGGCCGCACTGCATGCTGCGATTTGGAAACTTAAAAGGTGGGGTTCTCTTCCGTTGTCTACCGCATGCGGGGCGTGCCTTTGCATCTACACCGTATTGCACTAGTAAGCTGCGCATGGCCATTTCGAGCGTCAAACGAGCGGTGTTGCCAAGCGCCACACTGCTTGGTGCATGTCGTGCAAGTTCAACCTAAGAATTCAGACTCTACGATGTGCCCATCAAGTGTTGGTTGCATGTTGTAGCTGGCATGCGCACCGTTTATCCCTATCGAGCACTTGGCGCTTTTCACTGCAGGAACCAGCCAAATGTGCACGAGTCCAAGCTTCTAGACAACCCAGACGGCTGGCACGGGGCAGAGCTGAGCGTGGTAATTGCGGGCAATTGGCAGTACTACCGAGCAAAGGTGCTCAAGTACCTGCAGCAGATTGCAGTCATCACGCCTTACTCGCAGGTGGGTTGCAGCATGCAGATTGTGAGGTTGGAATAGAGTAGTCGCCAAGGTGCCTAAGTACCGACAGAATGTTTAGGAGGCGGAGGACGACAAGACCACCATTGGTTTGCGCCAAGGCTTCAACACGCTTGATTTGCATGGCCCCTGCAGTTCAAATTTGTGTTTGCGGCCGAGGACGAAAAGAACAGCATTAACGTGACGTTTGCACGGCGCACCACCACGATGCCGCAGCCGCCCAAGGTGAGGGGCCGGAGAGTGCACGGTCAGGGTGAGTGCGGATTCTCGGCAGAATAGCAGGTGCAGGCCGGGTTCCGGCTAGCCTGCCTCCTGCTGATAAATTTGGTGCTTTCTGTCAGCCCAAGGGCACAACAGTGTGGTTGTCATAGGTAGAGCGGTCACTTGCGTAGCAGCAGGTGTACTGCCGGATGACCTAGAGCTCAGCAGCATACCATTCTCTTGCCGGCAAGCAGCTCACCTTGAACTCTCCGCTTGCCTGCTCGCTCCCAAGTGAACAGGCCACCCAGCACCACCCCTCGTCAGTAGACCTGGAGCTCATCAAGCGCCTGGCCAACGCCACCCCCTGCTCCACCCTCACATCCTTCCTCAGCAAGGAGTTCGACTGCATCAGCAGGGACCTGGCAGGCGAGTATCTCCTTTGCTGACCTTCTTTCAGCAATCAGCAATTGCATTGGTAGCCGTCGAGCACTTGACTGCATCAACTCGGGAGCTGGCAGGCGAGGCACTGCAACCCACCCCGCCCCGCCCTGCAGAGCTGGTCACATTACTCCTTGATTGTAAGTTGTTTTCCCACTTCAAACATCCCGTTAAAAATGCTATGCAACCTGGCCACCATTCCCCATATGTCTGACCACCAAGCAGAGAGTTGTTCACAGCTTACACATCACTCCTCATCTGCCTTGCAGACAGTTTGCTCTTAAGTCAAGTGCAGGCAGAGCTGGACCGCCAAACAGAGTCGATCTCAATAGCCTTCTCCAATGCCTCTACTGTTGTGCAGAAAAGATCTCGCTGGAGATGCGGTGTGACCCCGCCACCACCCCCGCAGAGCTGACCACCAAGCAGATTGTTGCCATGCACGACTTGCTGCACCAGCTGCGCTTCAGCAACCCAGACGGCAGCCACCTCAGCCCGGCAGGTGAGCTTAGGGCTCCCGTGTGTTGTCTAATGGCCTGCTTAGGCGTCGCGCAGCCGTTTGCGTGCCTTGTAGACTGCATGCCATAGGAAGCCAGACGGTAGGCACTTCAGCCTGGCAACTGAGCGTGGCTGTCGCTGCTGTCGACTTGTGGTGTACTCCCAGGCTGCTCATCTCAGCAGCGTGTCTGCGCCCATCCACTTCAGCAATGGCAATGGGGCATTCGCAGCGTCGTTATCCGAGGCTTGTGAAGTGGTGATTCAGGTGCTTATTTCGCCCCTGCCTGCCACCCCCCCCCGCCGCCCCCCGCTCTGCAGGGGAGTACAACCTGCGGCTGGGTATCATGAAGGAGCTCCGCCCAGAGATGGTTGCCACCCACCAGGGCAGCGTGGGGGTGCACGAGGGCCACGCCTTCATTGTGGAAGCGGCTGTCAGCGTGGGTGGGCGCAACATCAAGCCGGGCCTGAACATCCACCGCTTTGCCAACCGCATCCCGCTGCTGTTCGAGGTGAGGTGCCTGGAGCTTACTTGCCCTGAGCAAATGCACTGGCGGTGTAACACTGCTTCTTTGCCGAAGGCGAACGCCAGTGCTGGGCATCTCCGTGCTGACAGTATCAAGTTGCACATTGGCGTGCCTAGGAGGGAAAACGTCGACGCCAGGCATGCCATCCCTTTACGCCCATACTTTCCCTCCCTCCCACCGCCCTTGCTATATCCTGTCCCCCTTGGCCCTCCCCCTCCTGGCTGCAGGGCGGCTCTGACGTCATCACCCGCACTGCCCTCAAACGCATCAGCTGGTCCACCTACAAGATCAACCAGGCCACGGACAAGGCAAGCCGTACTTGTGTCTGAGGGAAGTGCAGTAACGAAAGTTGGTTGCCATGGTTGGAAGACGTCTGCCATCTCTGATTGTGCAAGGTGGTCAGACAGGTCTGCTGCCGCTGCTACCGCCATTTGTACGCAAGTGGAAGTATGCTGCGACTGACCTTACCCAGACCTTTCACGTGTAACTGTTTCTGCACTCCAATGCAGGTGTGCGTGTTTGTCTCACTAGTCTCGACCAAGATCCCGTTCAAGGGCGCTGGGAAGGAGTACATAGGTGCGGCATGACTCGCTGGTTTTCTGTAATTCAGACAGGCAATCACATACTGAGCTGCCACTGTTTTGTCGGTGAGGCCAGCATGCACCCCTGCTGCAGCACCTGCTTGTGTGCTGCTGCTGCTAGGTCCCGTGCATGCTGCCCCCGTGCACGCTGCTGTCTGCACGCTCCTTTATTCCAGTGCTGGCTGATTTCATTTGAACTGCAGCGGACGATGTGGAGGAGATCCAAGCGGCGGTGCGCACCTCAATCCAGCAGTGCTGCAACCAGCTGAAGAGCAAAATTGCCAAGCAGCAGGCGGCACGGGAGCAGCGGCTGCGCAAGAAGAACTTGACGAAGTACATCCCAAATGTAGCGACCGCGCTCTTCACAGTGCTGCAAGCAGTGGCGGAGCGGCAGGAGGAGCCTGCAGGCAAGCAGCGCAGCCTGGTGTGCTGGTCCACATTCACATGCATGCTCCTCACCTGTCAACAGTAGCTGCATGTTTCACTTGATCAACTAGGGAGCTGATGCAGTTTGCTTGAACCTGGCTGCGGGTCCCTCCCTCTCTGTGCAGTCAAGCGGCGGAGGAGGAACGAAGAAGGGGAGCAGGTGGTGGGCGGGGTGCAGTCGGGCGCTGTGACCGAGGCGACGCTGGCCAGCAGGCTGCAGGAGCATGTGGAGCAAATTGACGTGGACATGGTGAGGCCTGCAAACACCGGCAGGGCAGCTCCACCTGTTTGCATGAGCCGTGCATGTGCAATTGGGGGTAAGTGTGACCCTCCTTTGCCTCTCGACCCTGCCTGGTGGTGCAGGCGCTAGAATACCAGCTGCAGCAGGGCATCGCAGACACGGCAAAGGTGGAGGCTTTCTTGATGCCCGCCAGCACGCGCCACGCCTATGGCCCAGAGGCGCACAACGCAGTGGGAGTCATCCGCATGCTGCAGGAGCTGTGACCTGAGCTTGACACTTGTGCATAACATAGCAGCGCACCGGCTTGCTAGCAGCCACGGCGATGCGGCTCGCTTGAGTTGAGCAGGAGAGTAAGAATACAGCGGTGAGAGGCAGCTTAATGAGAACAAAGACCCGGGCCGCTACCACGTGCACCTATACGACCGGCTGCAGGTTTACACTGTAAGCTAGCTGGCAGCTAGCAGGAGAAGCAGCTGAAGATCCGGGCATAGAGACGCACAATGCGGTGGGCGTCATTCGCATGCTGCAGGAGCTCTGACCCGAGAGCACTTGACAGCAAAAGTGGCCGGGTTGGGACTGCCTTGCTCGTGTACCAGCACTGGTCTGATCCCTGTCTGATCCCTGACAGTCACTGCTCTCACTTTGGGTAATCAAACCGAGGTGATGCAGTGGTTGCAAGCACGTTTGAAGTTGCAATGTCACGGTCCATCGAATACAACGTCACACCTGCCTGGTTGCATCAAAGGACAAACTGCACGGGTACCCACATGGGAGGACGCATCGCGCGACAGAGAGGGGAGGCGGTTGAGGGTTGAAGGAGGTTTGAGGGCAGAGTGCAAGCGAGGGAACAGGCTTGCGCATGAGGAGGTGAGGAGGGCACAGAAAAAATGAGGACATGAACAGGACACAAGAAAGCCATACAAGTTACGACAAGGGGAAAACGCGTCAAGCACTGAAGCAAAAGATTGAGACAGGGGCATGCCAGTTGACGCCGGCATGGCCGACGCCACCTCCGCCTAGCGGACCGGTGGCAGCATGGCCCACACAGCCAAAACAGCTACGCCTCTGCCTCCTGCCCGCCTGTCTATGCCTAGTATATTCGGTCATCAAATTGAGCACACGGGGACTATGTGAGGGGCCGGTACCCCAAAGCAAACCGGACAAACTTTCGAAATCTCTGTTCATTCGAGTCAACCCCTTTGCCTTCCATGTGAATAAGTGCATTG
>JAPTJF010000167.1:0-118730 GCA_029339195.1 Micractinium sp. NFX-FRZ
GGCAGCGGCGGTACGGGAGTACCGCCAGCAGCGCAGAGAACAGCAGTTACAGCGAGCTGTAACATATTGCGGTTACAGAGGCGGGGGGTGGAGCGGAGTAGGGAGGCCAGTTGAACAGCACCCGCTGCCTGTGCAAGTGCCTGCACACACACCGGCTGTCGCCCCGCTTGCCCCTGCCCAATACCGTCACCTCCACTCCAACCAACCCACCCACCCGTGCTGCCCCCCCACCGTGCCTGCGCCCTCCCCGTGCAGGGTGTACCTGGTGCCCCCCTCTGTGTGCGGTTTTGTGGGCCTCGGCTATGTGGGCTGTGACGGCTCCTACGACTGCCGCTCCTGGATTGGCGGCGACTTTTGGAATGCGACCGCCGCCATCGCGCACGAGATGGGGCACAACATGTGAGGGCGCGGGGCCGCCGCTTGCTGGTTGTGAGCTCCCCCCCTAGATCTTGGGCGCACGTCATTCAAGGTGCAAGCCCGCTTGCGCAGGCCTCCGTCTTCTTGCGGATGAACAGGGAGGCAGAGCTGGGTGACATCTCTGCTGCAAGGCAGCAGCCAGCTGGGGTGCAACGGGGCCTGGGGCTGTCCCAAAAGCGGCGGAAGCCCCCGGCCGATGCTCGCGCATGCTGCCCTACGCCGGCCTCATGATTACTTGGCCGCCGCGCTGCTGCAGGTTCCTGGCTCACGCGGGGCGCGTCAACGCTGCGGGCGTGTTTGACGAGTGAGTGGGGCTGCAATCTGCAGCTCTTGCCTGCACCCGCCCGCCCGCTCGCCGCCGCCGCTGAAGTGGCCGGCACCTTGTGAGACCCACGCTGCGCCCAGTCGTACCCACGTCATCCACTCACCTTGCGGTGCACCCTTCTCTCCTTTGCACCGTGTCCTGCAGGTGTGAGTCCTTCGTTGGCTGGGCCGCCGGCCGGTCTGCCTTGCCTGCCTACCTGGGCGGCCATCTGGCGCCGGCAGCTGCGCCTTGCATTTGCCGCCACGCCTTGCTGCCGCCGGCTTGTGTGCCGAGCGCGCATCTTGGGAGGGACATGCAGGAGAGAAAGCGAGAGAGAGAGAGAGACAGTGCCCAGCGACGACAGGCGGCTTGTGCTGCGCCAGCCGCCCTGCACTCCCCTGCTGACAGTCCACCGGCTGCCTGCCCACCCTGCCCTTGAGCCCGCCTTGCCCGCATGCCTGCCTGCCTGCCCGCCTCACTTCCTTCACCCTGCACGCCTCCCTGCCCGCCTGCCCGCCCGCCTGCGCAGATGCGGACATCAGCTGCACAATGGGATACTGCTGCCTCGACCGCTGCCCCAACGCGCCGCACGCGTGGCAGCTGGGCTGGATCAAGGCGCAGCAGTTTGACGAGACCAACCTGGTGCCCGGGCAGACGCAGCCGGCCCTGCTGGCCAGCCAGGCGCTCAAGGATGAGAGCGCGGTGCGCATTGAGACACGCTGGGTGGCGGGGTCGGTGCCCCTGTTTGTGGGCTACCGGACCAAGGCCAACCAAGACATCAACGTGAGATGGCCTGCCTGCCTGGCAGGCAAAGGGGTGCTGCCAGCCTGCCTGCCTGCCCCCGCACACTGTGCCTTGCATACGCGCGTGCTCCTGGGTGGGTGCGTGCGCCCGCCTGCTCGCGAGAGGCGCCAAGTGCGGCATGGGGAGTGAAGGCACGTAAAGGGGCTTGGGCGCTCTGCCTGCCGCCTGCCCGCCCGGCCTGCCTGCCTGCAGCTTGCCTGCAGCTTGCTTGCTGCTTTCCTGCCTGCCTGCCGCCTGCCCGCACGGCCTGCCTGCCTGCAGTTTGCCTGCCTGGCCTGCCTGCCTGGCTCGCCTGCCTGCTTGTAGCCTCCCTGGCTGCTTGCAACGTTTGTGGCGGCAGCATGCCTGCCACTTATGTCGCCTGGACTGCCCGTGCAGCGCTCCCCCAAACCATGCACCTTCCACCCCACCCACACATGCCACCCTCCCCACGCCTTGTGCCACAGCTGGGGCTGGCAACGCTGGTGACACCCACCCAAACATGGCACCCTGCCCACCTATGCCTTATCCTCCCACCTCCCGCCCCACCCATTCCTTGCTGTGCAGCTCGGATTGGACTATGCAGGCAAGGTGCACATCTATGCATTCAATGCTTCCGGACCGCTCGACCCCCAGCTGTCCACCTACAAGGCGGGCCTGTCACGTGAGCACGCCCGCACTACATTGTATTGCACTGTATTGCCCCAACCCTGCGATCCTCCCGCACGCTGCCCCCCTGCCTGTGCCCGCGTCGCCTCTCGACTCGACCCGAACGCAGGCTGCTTCCCCCCGTCGCCGCGCCGCCGCTGTCGCCTGTCCCATGCACGCTCGATTGGTCATCCCTTCCTCCGCCCGCAGCCCAACTCCTGTCGCCTCGCGCCTGCGCCCCCCGACCCTGCCCCGGCCCCTGCCACTTGCCCCTGCCCGCTGCAGGAGGCCAGGCGTGGGAGGACCCAGCCTCGGGCGTGGTGGTCCGCTTCAAGGTGATCACGCCGCAGGGAGCAGCCATCACGGTGTGCCGCAAGGGCGGCAAGGAGACGGCGGCATCCTGCGCGGCCCGCAAGGACAACGACTGCAACGGTCTGGCGGGCAAGGACACGGACAAGCTGGTGCCCAAGGGCACAGCAGACCCAGCGTGCAAGAACATCAGGGCTGTGCGTGGGCTCTGAAGAGCCCCCTGCCGGCTGCCCAAGCTCCCGGTTGCGCCTGTGCGGTGATGTGCATGGCTGCCCAAGTTGGTGGGGTGGGCTTACAAACACGCTGCTGGGCGCAGCCCCGCCCTGCTCTTGCCTGCCGTTGCACCACCAGCACTGCTTTGCTGGGCCGTTACCCCTCTCGGTTTTTCCGCCACCCTCTCTTCCCCTCAATCCTTTGCACTGCCAACGTGTCCCCTCAACCCCGTCGGCCCCTGCCACCCAGGCCACACACACGCGCACTTCTTTCCCCACCCCGCACTGCACCGCCCAAGATTTTATCTTCCCGCCCACCAGATCTGCTGTCTTTTGTCACCCACCACGGGTTGTGGCACAGGCTGGAACCAATCCCAACCTAGCGCGGACGTCCGCATGGATCATCGTCCTTACTCCATCCTTCACGTCATGCCTGCCATGTCAGCCGCACCCACCGACCCTTTTCCCTGCGCCCACATGTCCCTCACACACACCCGCTCTCTCCCTGCCTGCACGCCTACCAAATCTCCCGTCAACTCAGCAAGGCACAGCAGAACCCTCGGTCCGCTTCTTTTAAATAATGGCTGTCCTTGTCCTTGCTTGGGCTCCCTTCATCATCATAGCAATCAAGCCCCCATCATGCGCCACTCAGCGCTGGCCTCACGCGGCTTGGGTGCACCCAGCCCCCTTATCCCTGCTCACCTCTCCCCTTGCACTTGCACGTGCATCGAGTGCTCTCTAAGATACGCTGTAAGCCTCCCTTTCTCCCGCAGGCAGGCGGGCAGGAGCGGCCATGCAGTGTACAGCGCTGGTGGCATTCAGGGCATGTGTGGCAGCTTGACGGTCCTGCCGCTGGCGCTCGGTACACGTGCGAGGGTTGCATGCACACCTGTGTGCTGCGCAAGTGGATGTCGGCCTATCAAGCTGTCTGATCACTTTCACAGCCAGCAATGTGTGTCTAATAACTTTGGGTAATCAAATAATGCCTGCCAACCACTCCAGCTACTTGGAGCCACTGCCACGCTGCGCTGGGCGGGCGAGCTGGTGCCGGCGACCTCGAGGTGCACCTACTAGGCACCTAGCAGGTGTGTGTGGCTCACGTGGTGAGGAAGTTGGTTCCACAATTTGTGCCCCTCACGTGCCACTCGCTCTGTACTGTTTGCAAATATGGCGCTACCTCGCGCAGCGACAGCATTTTTGTGTGGCGTGGCGCTGTGGTGCACCGGCGTGCGGGCTGAGCAGCCGGAGGTCGCTGTCACCAAGGCCTTTTCCCCCTTCTGCATGTGAGTTGTGAGCGCGATTATGCAAACAAATGCACCGGCGGACACACGCAGCGCGCGCGGCCTCCCGCTGCCCCAGGCCTCTCCTCCCTCTGCCTGCCGACTCACGCAGCTCATCGGTTTGTGCATTCTTGGCAATGCTGCGGGGCACGGAGAATCACGTTGCGCGTGGCACTCGGCTCAGATACCTGTGCAGCGAGCAATGTGTGGTTGTGGCCGTTGTGGCCGTCCGACGCAGAAACACTGGAGGGCATCGAGCAGCATCGGGCAGCGCCTCAGGGCTGCAGCCGCACTGGCTGCAATGCCTGCCGCTCAGTGGCGGCGCGGCAGTGCCAGGCAGCGGCCACCAATGCTGCGGCAGCTGCAGGCCCAGGGATACCTACCCTTCTTGTCTCATGCAGCTCGCAACCTCCAGTGCCTGCATAATGTACCCTCACTCACTGTCCACGCAGCTCGGGGCATGCAGAAGCAAGGGCCTCTGTGGGCGCTTCTGCCAAGCTCAGCACCCACCTGCCCCCTTCCATTGCGTCAATCGATCAGCGTACTTGATGGGTTGATTCCCCCCTTCCCTCCCCAGGTGGAGCGGCCTCATCTACGCTCCTTACCAGCCCAGATCGAACCTGGACATCGTCAACCAGTCAATCCCAAACGACTGCCACGACCCCGCGCTCACCCCCTGGCTTCGCACCCGCTGCCACGCGTGCGCCAGCCGTCGCACGCGAGGTGGCTGCCTCGCCCTCGTCGCCGAGACATGGAACGACGGCGTGGGTGAGGCGGGCTGGGTGCTGTAGCAGGGGAGTTGCACACGCCTCGCCACGGCAGCGCCGCCGCAGCTGCTGCAAGGACAACACTGCTGGTCACTCATGGCGGCCTGCCTGCACCAGCGTGGGCCCTTGCCAAGGCAGCACCCATTGGACAACCACGCCCAGGACTGGCCCACATTACCCCTGCCGCCCGCGCCCGCCCACCGCCTGCAGACGTGCAGAGCTGCACCTGGGTGGACAGGAGTGTGCTGGGGGAGACGACTCGGGAGTGAGTGGCAGCCTGCAGTTCCTCCAAGTGGGCATCATCACAACCTGTCGCACAACCAGCACGGTCTGCAGAGAGCGAGGCGAGGGTTTGAGCCCCGGTGGGGGCGGAGGGCAGCTGGCACCCCTGCAGCTGCGGCTGCTTGCTGATCTGGCGTGCTGCGCGTGCGCACGCTTCTTGCCTTGCAGGCTGAATTTTACGCTGGGCCTGAACCAGCCATTTATGTTTGCCTCTAAAGTCGGTGCGCGGGGGCGGGGCCGGGCGGGGCGGGGCGGGGCCGGGCGGGGCGGGGCGGCTGGCGAGCATGCTGCAACGTGCACAGCGGGAGCTGTGCGCCTCCTCATCTGCCTGCCGCTTGGCTGCAGCACCCCGGGTGCTCTCTTCCCCGCGCCGCATGCCCCCCTGCCCTCCGCAGCGCCTCCCCTGCACGCCCTGCCCTGCCCTGCCATGGTGCCCTCTTGCCCGCCACGCTGCCGCCCCGAGCCTCTGCCCCGCCCTGCCCCGCAGACCCCACGGTGTGCAGCGTGAGCCGGGAATATGAAGTGGATTTTGGGGAGACCTACACAGCTGCTTACTTCACGGTGAGGGGGGCACGCCCGGGGGGTTGATGACGCCCAGCTGGTGGGGCGCTGGGTCGGGGAACCGGGTACGGGGTGCAGGGGCAAGCGGCAGCAGGCCAGGGCAGTGTGCGCACAGGCTGCAGTGCTTGCCTGCAGCGTGCTGGCAGGGCCTCTGGGCCGGGGCGCAGTGCCGTTGCTTGGCAGGGGCAAGGCAGCACGGCATGGGCGGCTGCCACAGCGCGGCTCTTCGAATGCGTAGTGTGGTGTGATGGCTTTGCCCTTCCGAATGCAGCACCCAGAGCGCACGGCGTGTGCCCGCTTTGTGGCCAGAGCCGTGCAATGTGCCGTCACCACGGGAAGGTGGCCCCGCCTGCGCCGCAGGTGTATGGCAACGGCCACGGCAAGGATGGCGAGACGATGCCGCGGGGGCAGCGCCCCGACGTGAGCTGCTTCATTCGTGCCCCCCAGACCAAGTGCACCCTGCGCTTCTTCAACACGCCCGAAACCCAGTTTGCGGTCAGCAGCCGAGACGTGTGGACAAATGTGGGTGACGGTGGCTGTGCGGGGGGCGGGTGGGCGGGCTCGGGGGGCATCTGGACGTCCATTGGAGGGGCGAAGAGAAGGGGGCAATTCCGCCCAGGGCGATTTTGCAGGGCAGGGATGGGGCTGGGGCTGAGCACGACGAGCCCGTGGCGCGGCGGCTGAGCATGGCCGGCAACAGGAGGGCCGCTGGCACACTCCCGAGCTGCCTTGCTCCTTGCCCTGCTGCTCCACGCCAATCCGTGCGTGCAGGACATGGAGACTGTGCGGCGGCTGAACACGACAGGCAACGAGGAGTGCCTGGTGACTCCAGAGAGGCGGTGCATCGGTGCCGCCCGCCCCTTCCGCTACCGCATCAAACTCACTTGTGAGCCGCTGAGCTTGAAGAAAGGCAGGACAGGAGGCACTGGCAGTGTTGGCTTGCGGTCGGGGCCGGGCAATGGCGTCATTGTGGGGCAACCCGTGTCACGAAGCAGTTCCCCAGCCGTCTGCAGCTGCCTGCAGGGGGCCAGCAGGCGCCAGCATGTATCAGGCACCCGGCGTGCCATGCACAGCACATGTGTGCCTCTCCCCTCACTGCCGCCTTCTTCCTCCCTGCTCAGCACCGCTCCCATCTGCCCCATCTGCAGCGCCCCCCCTGCAAGCCGCGGCAGAACCCGCGCCCCGCCGCCTCCTGCTGTGGCACCCGCTTTGCACACCTTCGTCTGCCACTCAACCTTCACCCCACTCCACCCTCTGCAGCGCACCCCTGCAAGCCCCGGGAGAAGCCGCGCCGCACCGTCTCCTGCAGCGGCACCTTCCCCATGGCCCAGCCCGGCTACCTCCTCTACCCCGCAGCCATGCCGCTCAACTACCGCTCAGCCGGGTTCTTCCTGCAAGGTGGGTCGGCCAAGCAGCACCCAAGGGCTCTGCGTTGTGGTGCACGGGGACAGGTTGGCAGGTGGGCGCGGGCGGGCGGGCAGGCGGGCGGTGCCACTGGGAGGGCGTAGTGCCGACAGGGCTTCAAGCACAGCTGCAACTCGGGCCCCGCCCACCCCCTCCATTCCTGCTCCTTTGCCCCGCTCTTCTGCTATTTGGTTTTCACACCCTAAACCCCAAGCCCTAAAATAACCTGCGCCCCCCACCTCCCACACACAACTGCCCCCTGCCATGCAGGCCTGTCGCGAGTGGTGTGGAGTGTGCGGCAGAAGTTCCAGCTGCTGGTGATGGTGGCCCCCGCTGACGTGGCGCTCAACATCTGCCCGCCGGGCACGCAGTGTGGGTGCCGCCAGCTGTGCATCCAGGGGGCTTTTGACTGCAACCACCAGGTTTGTTTCTGCCTCTGAAAACCATGGGACAGTGCAATAAAGTGCCGCTGCAGCCCAGCTGGGCCATTACAAAGTGCCCAAGTCCTTGACCCCCGGTGCATGCAGTCTGCGACTACCGCCTTGCCTGGCTGTACGCTAACAATGCCAGCAAGTGTGAGTGGAAGGCGGGCGTCCCTGGAGTTTGTGGGCTGTGGCAGTGAGTGGCAGGGGGGCGTCCGGCAGCCGGCCGGCAGCAAGCGGCGCTGCAGCGCCAGGCCCGGCAAGGCTTCTGCGCCTAGTGTAGCCGCTTGCTAGGCTAGTAGACTCGAGCAAGTCTGCCCCGTGCTGGGAGCCGCCTATCGCTGAACCTGTTGCTTCTCTGCTGGCCTCCTGCCCCTTGGTTGCAGGCTATTGGAAGGAGTGCAGCGGGGTGCTCAACAAGAGGCGGGACTCCAAGTGAGGGGCCGGGGAGGGAGCCGCGGGGGGCGAGCGAGGCAAGCCTGCTTTGGTGTGCACGTCTGGGCAGCCAGCTGCGCGCTGCGGTGCAGCGCTCACAGCACCGCCCTTGCGATGCTGCCGACAGCCCCGCCCTTGCGATGCTGCCGACAGCCCCGCCCTTGAGGCGCACCCATCCCACCCACCCAGCCCCATCCGCACCTCTCGCCGATGCCGCAGTGACGTGCTGCTCATCGTGTACCCGCGCTTTGAGGCGATGGAGGAGGTGGACCCAAGGCTGACGCCCACACAGACGGTGGACGTCAACCTCACGGGTTGGTGGCGCCTGCCTGGTTCCAGACCAGTAATCACGTGACAGTTGTGCACAGCAGTACAGTGTACGCAACCATACACAGCAAGCGCTGGCCACAACACACGCTCCAGCTCCCAGGCGGTCTTGGCTGGGCTGGGCTGGGTGGTTAGATGCGGGTCCCTGGGGCAGCGTGGGATCCAGGGAGGGCTGTTCCAGGAGCGCTGCCACCTCGCCCCGCCCAACCCTGCTGCTGCGGCACTGCTCCGGCTGCAGGGTGGTACTGAGCACAGCGGGCGCGGTGGCCCCATTCCCTGCGGCATGAGGAGCGTGCCCCGCCCTCGCAGCCGGCCAACCGGCGCTGGCTTCTTTGAGGCACCGCGAACGCGGCTGCCCCACCGTCTCTGTGTCCTTCGCCTGTAGAGCACACATGAATAACTTCGAGTCCTTTGTGTCCCTTCAGGGCTGCCCTATCCCTTCGTTGCACATGCCGCACCTTCAATCCATGCAGCGCACCTCCAATCCATGCAGCGCAGCGCACCTTGGCTGAGCCAGGCAGCATGCGCCCCCGCACCCCGCCCACCTGTTTTGTTTTCTGTTTTTCTCTGTTTTTGTTTTTTCTCGCCCGCTCTCAGCTGCCCTTGCCTGGTAGCGGGCTCCCCCCGGCAACATATTTGGCGAAGGGTTCGCCCCCCACACTGCTTTCGCACCACCTTTTGCCACACACCCCTCGCCCCCACTGTTCCCCAATCTCCCTGTGCCCCCATGTCACGCCGGTTGGGGCAGGTCACCCATCACATGCCTTGTGTCCTCTCATCCTCAAAAACCTTCACGCAAACATGCATATGCGCCTCTCTGACGCCTCACCCACCCATCACCCTGCCTACGCCTTTGTGCTGCACCCGCCCCCCAGCCGATCATTTGGGCCCTCCTCAGTTCAATCCCCCCTGCCAACAGCTCTTCTGGTCAACTCATTTATGGCATCACTCATCGGGTCCCACCCGCGCCACACCACCCCCTCTCCCCTTTCCTCTCCCCTTTCGATTTAAATGTAATACATACGTAATTCACAGTGCGGATGCCAGGCACCGCAGCATGGATGTGCAGGAATACAGGGTCGCAGGGGGCGTGCTTTGGTGCAAGGGCCCCTTGCTTATTGATTGCACAGAGGCACCGTTGAGCCCCCATGGTGTATGTGAGAGTGTGGCTTCACGAAAGCAGCCGCAGGTTGCAGCGGTTCGGCGCACGCTCTGGCGCTGCATTGGGCTGGCACAGTGCACACATCACAGGCGCAGCGTGCTGTCTTGCGGGTTTGTGTGCGCTGCCAGCTTGCCGCCCGCCAAGCTGAGGCTGGCCACGGCGCCGGCGCCGGCGCTGGGTGCGGATCGCATGCGCCAGATGGTGAGCAGCAGGCCGCCGGCACAGATCAGCCCGGCGCCCAGCAGGGAGGAGGTTGCAGGGAGGTGTTTGAAGATCAGCGCATCGGCGACCACCGCCCACAGTATGGAGAGGTACGTCAAGCTGGCCGTCGCCGAGACAGGGACACGCTGCAGACCTGCAAGCAGCAGGCGGCAGCGGGGGGCAAATGCGTGAGGCGGGCAGACGGTGTGCTAGCGGGTGTTTCTGTGATGGCTGGCCGGGGATGTGGGGTGGGCCCTTGCAGCACCCTGCCTGCTAGAAGGGCCCCGGTTTGTTTGTCTTTACTGCGAAGTTTTTACTGCGAAGTTTTTGCTGATTGTGACAATGTTATTTCCTCCACAGTGCCCGCGCCTGCGGAAGGCCCCGCACCCACCTGCCGTCATGGTTGCCTGGTGGCACCAGCCCACCAGTCCCACCGCCGCCAGCAGCGCCCAGTGGGCCGGGGTGGAAGGTGCCACGAAGCTGCGCTGCGCCAGCATCACAGCGCCCGACCCCACCGCGCTGACAAAGCCCGCCGCGAGCACAATCACTCCCGTGACCGAGCGCGAGGTGCTGCCAATGCCCAGGCTGCGAACCGTGATCTTGGCGCCAGCCGCCGACACCGCGTGCGCAAGCGCCGCCGCCACCCCCGCCTTGCTGGGCCCACCGCCTGGCGTGTCGTCGCTGCCGGCACCCACGGGCCCCCTGCCCGGCAGCAGCGCGCTGAAGGAGGCTGGGTGGGCAACCAGCAGCGCGCCGGTGGCAGCCAGTGCAAGCGCGGCGAGCACGCCGCGGGGCGGGCGCTCTTGGAGCAGCAGGGGGGAGAGGGCGGCCACCAGCAGGGGCGCCAGGAAGGCGAGGGCCACGGCATCAGAGAGGGGCAGCAGGCGGACTGCGATGTACATGAAGGCAACCTGGACACACAGCGGGGGTGGGGAGGCAGGGGTGCTTGTTCACGCGGCCGCGATGAGGGCAGCGGCAGCGGCTGTGCTGCTTTGCATGCCGCGCAGGGGCGGCAAGGGCGGGCGGCCACGGATGTGCAAGCCAGCGGCACTGGTTGGGACCAGTCTAGGCATGACGATTGCTTGTGCCCAGCGCGCCGGGCGCTGGTGCCAGTGGTATATGTGCCCTGCCAGGGCAGCGCTCCAGCCATGGCGTGCCCACAGTATGCTGCTGTACCAAGGCAGCATTGCCTCACCGACATGAAGCCCAGGCAGCCGCGGATGCAGAGCATGTCGTGCCTGCAGGCGCCCCGCGGCATGAGCAGGAGGAGCGGTTGTGGTTCAGAATGCGAAGCCGTTGTCACGCACATATCAACCACCAGATCATGCTGCCCATGCACACATGCTCCAGGCCAGGCAGAAGCAGCAGGACTGGGGAGCCGGGTGCAGCGGCATGGCGCGCCACGCACCTCTCGGCAATCAGCTTGCGCGCGGCGGCGTGGCGCAGGGTGGGCACGCTGCACAGGATGAGCACGCAGGAGCGCACGAAGACGAGCTGCATGGCCGGCATGCCGCCCGCGCCTGCAGCAGGGGAGGCAAGGGGAACAAAGGAAGGCAGCATGCGTTGTCAGGGCCAGAGGCCGCTTACAGGTGCGGCGGCTCCCTCCCTGTGTCTGGGCGGCCGCCCTTGGCTGGCGGTGCGCATGCAGAGGGAGGCCTTGAATAGGCTCTTTAATTGCACCGGACATATCATCTCACCTCCCAGCAGCTTGACAATGATGGAGGTGGATGCGCCAAAGAGGGTGGAGACGGTGTAGAGCAGCAGGCCGGAGAGCACGGTGTGGTCGGCCAGCGCACCCTTCCCCTCGTCGCCCTCGTCAGCACCATGCAAGCCACCGTGGTCTGACTCCGCCTGAAACTAGCGGGCGAGGTAAGCGGGGTCTGGTGCATTCGTTGATGCAATGCACAAGGGCGGAGGCAGCAGGGGGATGGGCGGCCAGGCAGCGGCGGCGGCAGCGGCGGCGGCAGCGGCAAAAGTTGCGTTTTGCAGGGCGCTGCTGCGGCCATTCCCTCTGTGTTCACCTGAGATGCGGCGTGGCGCCGTGCACGCATGGAGAAGGCCGCAAGCGGTGTTGGAGTGTTCTGCTGCTAGTCTGCCGCTTCCTTCTCTTCCTTCTCCCGTTCTTACTGGCGATGCTCCTTATGCTGGGATGTCTATAATGTCGACCTCGAAACATAAAAATTACTGCTGGCACTGCCAGCAAACACGGTAGTACAAACTACCTGACACAGGTTCCGTGCTCCGGTGGCCACTGCGCTGGACAGTGCAGCATGAATGCGCCCGCAGGCCGCTTCAGCAACAGTATGGACGGTTCTGGGGAGCCGGATGGTTTTGGGGGCCCAAAGGTACTGCTGGTGCCAGCACCACCTTCCGCCGCCCCCAGCGCCGCTCCTCCCCAAATGGGATACATCCACCTAGCCCTGACATGAACACACCTGCGCACCCCTCAAGCACCAATCTCCTCCTCAGCGACACAATATATGAGACCCCACACAGTTGCCGTGATCAGCGTAGCAGCATACAGCCAATGCAGTCAAGTGCATATAGAAGGCCGCTCAGGTCACGCAAGCCGGCTGCTACCCGCCTTGTCCACCGGCATCGCTGTTGCTGCCTAGTGCTGCCACCACCAGCGGCTCGACTTGCACTGTGTCCACCGCACCACCCGTGCCAGGGCTGGCCACAGAGTATACAAACGTCCACCCATGCGCCGCAGCGCCGTGCCGGCCGTCCTTGCTCACCGCCACCACTGCGCCAACATAGGTGGGCACACGGCGTGCCATCCTGCGCACCGCATCCTGTGCAGCCTGCGTGGGGCTCATTCCTTGGCGCATCGACTCGACCACTTGATAGCAAGGGGAGAAGGCCAGGTGGACGTCGCCGTCACATGCAGGGCGGAGCGGGGGAGGGGGTGGGGGTGTAGAGCACCCGGGAGTGCGCATGGAGGGGCAGCTTCCCAGCAGGGGGCGGGCAGGAAGGCTGGCTGACTGGTGCGCAGGGCAGGCAGGCAGGCAGGCAGGCAGGTTGGCTGGCGGGCAGGCAGGTAGACAGGCAGGCAGGCAGGTTGGCTGGCGGGCAGGCAGGTAGGCAGGCAGGCAGGTGCAAGCGGGATGTAAAGAAGGCATGTGGCTCCACCGCCCCATGCACCCAACCCCTCACACCTCACCCTCACACCTCACCCGTGGCTCCGCACCCCCCGACCTCCGAGTCGGCATAGGCGCCGCCACCTGGCACCGAGGCGTCGCCCACCCTGCCTGGCACCTTGTGGATCGCGCCGTTCGAGCTGCTGCCCGCCGCCACGCTGCCGTCGGCGCCCACCACCACCATTGCAATCGTGTCGTGCGCCTGCTCTGTGGGCCAGCGCTGCTGCTGCTGCTGCCGCTGCTCGGGTTGCAGCCGCCGCTGCCGCTGCTGTTTTCCGGCCTGGCCCAGCTGCTGCTGCTGCAGCAGCTGGCCCTGATCAGGCTGCTTGCTGCTCCCAATGCTGCCGCCGCCATCGTGGCTGCTTGAGTTGGCAGGGAGTGGGCGGTAGGGGCCACAGGACTGCAGCGGATCTGGCCTGACCCGCCGCCGGAAGTTGGGCTGGCAGCGGCCCGCCTGCCTGCAGGCGGCGAGCAGTGCGCGGCAACGGGCACGCTGTGAAAGAGCAAACCTGAGGCAAGCAGAGGCGGCGCCTGCGGGAGGGGCAGGGCATGCAGGCCAACCGCGCCGTCCAGCATGCCGCCTGCCCAGCACTGCAGTGCATTCTTCCACTTTCCAAGAGTCCCAGATTCGCCTGCATAGAGTGCATGTGTTGCAGCGCTGCAAGCAGCGCCCGCCCCTCACCAGCGGCGGTGCATTTCCCGGCTCTCCTCCGTGGCCAGGCTGCCCTCCTGCAGCCCCATTTCCACGGCAAACGCCGTGGCCTGGTCCCCGGCAAGCATGGTGTGGGTGGAGCGCTCCAACACGAGGCGAGCAGCGGTGGTCGCCTGGCGCACGCGTCGCAAGTTGCTGACCGCTCCCGCCCTCATTGTATTGCCATCCATGACCAGCGCGTCAAGCGTGGTCTCGCCCGACTCATCAGGGCTGCCGCCGAAGCCTACTGTACGGTCGCACTGCAACTCCTCGGCGGTTGTGCAGCCCTGCGAAGAGGGGTGGGCGACGGCGGCGGCGGCGGCGGAGCGCTCTGAGGTGGCGGCGTGCTGTGGTGGGTGCACAAGCCGCCTGCCTACCGGCGGATCCTCGACATCGGAACGTGCTTGCCTGCTCAACAGCGTCTAGTGCGCTGCCGCCTGCCTCTTGGACCGCCCACGCGGCAGCTGTAGCCTCGCTGAAATTTGCGGCCCAAGTGTTCACGACAATCGGCAGTGCAGCGCGGGCGTGATCAGGACCCTCATTGAAGATTGTGGCGTCTAGTGAGGCGGCCTGGTGCCGGGTCAGAGCCGCAGCCACCAGCAGCGGCAGCCCCAGGACAGGAGCCAGCACGCGGAAGACGCCCATGGCTCGAGTAGAAGCGAGTAGTAGAAGCAAGGGACGGTGCGTCCAAAACCCTAGGTGGTGGCATAGCATGGCCACAGCGAGCCTGCCACGCCCAGCGCGCAACGCCACCTCCCGCGTCCCAATTCTTGCATCTCATTCCTCACACATCTAAGCACATGAAATTCACACACGCATGCATCATGCAGGCAGGCAGGCTCAGGGTTGGGCCAGCAGCCAGTTGGCTGCCCGCTCCACATTGCCGCTCGTCACCCGCAGCGCGCGCTCCGCCTGCTGCCCCGTGAAGCCTAACGATGTGAGGGTCTCTACCGAGGCAGGGTCCAAGCCATTGCTTGCCGAGCGCTTTACCCCAGCTACTGCAGCAGCAGCAGTGCCTCCTGCGTCGCCATCGCTGCCGCCGTTCACTCGGCTCGAGCCACGCAGCACCGCTGTCCCCGCTGCTCCCAGCTCCCCTGCCCCTGTTGCTGCTGCTGCTGCTACGGTGGCTGAAGGGAAGGCATCCCTGCTGTCGTCTGCTGCTAGGTCCACCACGGCAGCTGGCGCTGAGGCAGCCTTGTGCTGCAGCCCCCCAGGCGGCCCCGGCTGCTGCGGCCGCCGGCTGAAGGCCGCTGCGATGCCGCCGCCGGCAGGCTTGCCGCCCGCTGCTGCCGCCGCCTGCCGCTTGGCGGCGGTGCCAGCTGGCACCTCGGAGGCGGCACGCTTCATGCCAGCGCCCCCGCCAGCCCCAGCGCTGCTGCCGCCGCCGTCTGCTGCTGTTGCTGGGCCCTTGGGTCTGAAGAAATCTGTGATGCTCTTGGGAGCCTGGAACGCCTTTTTCAGGCACTTTGGGTCCACTGGGGTGGGCGGCTCTGCGCGCACAGGGAGGGGTGGCAGGCAGGGTGAGCGCGCGCTGGGAGGCGGGCAGCAGGACGGCAACAGGCCATGGGGGGCACGGTTGCCACAGCGGGCGCACACCGCCCCGTGTGCTGCGCCGTGCTCCCATCAGGAGCCCAAGTCTGGAGGGCAGGGGGCATGCAGAGGGGGCTGCGTCGGTGCCCGCCTGCGCCCCACCCACCTGTGCGCCTCTGCAGCGGCACAGCCACGGCGCCGGTCGTGCCCTCCTGCTGCTGCTGCAGGCTCAGCACTGCCACCACCTCTGGCAGCAGGTGGCCCGGGTAGCGCACACCTGCGCAGGCGGGCAGAGGAGGGGCAGCTAGGGGCGGCTGTTGGCATGGAGTGGTAGAGCAGACCCCAATCTGGCCCCACCCAGCACATCGACACCTCTGAAGCACGTGCCGCCCCACGTCCAATGCACGAATAATCGCCCCAACACCCGGTCCCACCCTGCACCCCTCACTTGTCCGCCCCACACCCCACCCACCAATGCTTGGCATGCTTCCGTCCGCCGCGCCCACCAATGTCGGCCCCACACAGCACAGCACTATCCACCGATGGGCGGCAGGTCGCCGTCCCCAAAGCCTCCCATTCCGCCCTCAGGCCACCCAACCAGAAGCCACCCCGCCCACCAATGAGCGGCAGGCTGCCGTCTCCCAGCTCCACCCTCACGATGCGCAGGGAGCGGTCGCCCTTGGACAGCTCCATCTCGTGGCGCGCCAGCACGCGCTCCAGGCTGCAGAGGGAGGCAGCAGGGAACCCAGAGGAGGTGTAGTGAGGAAGGGGTTTGAGGGGGCGAAACAGAGCAGGGGCACCGTGCCAGCGCGCGCCAGGCTGCAGAGGGGTGCAGGCAGGGAATGCACGGGTGTCCTGATGAGGCAGAGGAGCGAGCAGGAGTGCACACACGCGCCACAGTGCAAAGCAGGGAGAACAGGGGGGAGGGTAGGGAGGAGGGGCGGTGGGACGGCAAGCAAGAGGGAACCGGGGTGAATGCACGCAAGGGGACGCAGCGGCAGCTGCAGCAGTGCCTCGATACCCAGGGTGTACAACCCCTCCCCCTCCCTGCCTCAACAACCAAGGCAGAGGGCTTCTCAGACAGCAGCGCGCACCAGTCCCAGATGCGCACGACGCTGCCGCTGAGGATCGTCACACCCGTCAGGCGGCGCCCCACCTGCATGTCCGGTCCGAAACATCAAGCATACATGCACATCACTCAGGTGTCACCAAAGGGTGGAGTTAAAGCCAGGGTCGGGCTGCATCGCTGTGCAGCCGCATTGCCAGGGGCACTGCAGCGCGCCGCCTGGGCAGACTAGCAAAGCCTGGTCTCCCGGCCCACCTGGCAGGCGGCGCCCTGCTGGCAGTGGTCGCCGTGCATGCATGCCTGCAGGGAGGCGTCGTACTGGTCCTCCCACCCCTCCTTCGCCTCCTCCTCTGCGCGGGGTGCAGCCAGACAGGGGCAGGTGAGGCGAGGACAGGCTGGTGGGACACGGTGCAGCAACGACAGCAGGCGGGGCAGAAGTGTGGACTGCCTGCCCCTGCCGCATGCGTGCTGAGCTCTCTGTTGTGGCAGTGCACGCAGCGCGCCCTTCCAATACGCGTGCCAGCCCAGCTGCCCCGCTTGATTGGAGACAGCATACCAAGCATGGCCGGCGCCTGCCCGCCCCCAGGTGGGCGCATGCTTGAGACAGTGTGTGCATTCCCACAAGCGCCTCACCTGAGACGGGCACATACTTCTGGTGCAGTTCGTCGATGTCCATGTCAAAGAAGGAGGGGCCTGCACCACAGGTACGTGCAGTGAGGCAAGTTGTGAGGTACGGCGGGGCAGCAGGGCAGGCGGGGCGGGCGCTGCCGGCAGGCAGTGAGGGCAAGAGCTGCACTCACTGCCAGCTGCTTGCTTCAGCTGCGCTAGCCACAGCCACGGCTGCATTGGGCAGGCAGCCTCCAGCACTGCACAGCGCGTGTCACGCCGCACCATCTAAACATGCACCAGTGCTCCCCAGCATGTGGGAGCACCCCTGGCCCTGCCTCCTCCCCGCCTCAGCCCCTTGTTTACCACCCTCACCCGTGTTGGGGCGGCAGATGGAGAACAGGTTGTGGGCCCCCGGCTTCTGAATGGCCAGCAGGTACACGGTGCGCCCAAACATGGGGCGGCGGGAGGCGCGGAAGCCGCTGCGGTCGCCGGGGCCTGCAGGCGGGCAGCAGGAGGCGGGGGCATGGGTGAGGCTGTGGGCAGCGGCAGCAGTGCGGCGGCACAGCGGCATCAGGGCGGAGCGCGCGCAGCAGGGTGCCTGCCTGCCTGCCTGCCCATGCTTGGCCCGAGCACGCCCTGCCTGACCACCTGCCCAATCTGCCAGCACACATCCAAACGTAGGTTTGCAAACACGCCTGCTTTGCCCAGTTCTCCGGTTCTGGCTCGCTCACCCGCGCGCTCGTGCGCCAGGCGGGCGCTGGCCGCCTCGAACGACATCCCCCGGTCAATGGTGAGGTCGTGCCGCAGCGTGGCCAGCCCAGTCAGCGGGTCAACCCACAGCTCCTGTTTAGGCAGAAAGACAGGGGCAGTACGAGTATATATGTTTTACCAATACAGGCAGGAAGGCAGGCCGGCCAGTCAAAGGACCCAACCACAGCTCCTACACAGCAGGCAGGAAAGGCAGTACACTGGGAAGGCAGTACACCACCCTAACAGCGCTGCCCCTCCGGAGGTCACTTGCCTCTGCCTCGCCGTCCCTCGCGATGTTCTGCCCCGGCAGGTCGCTCACACCCTCAAAGTACTTGCCCTCCGCACGGGCCGCCCGAATCTCTGCCTGCATCACCGCCTGCAGGGGGGGCAGAAAGGGGCGGAAAACTACTCTTGAGCTTCCATTCCTGCCTGTGCAAGCATCCCCATATTCATGCCAGCCGCCATCCCCTCCCAGTCCATAGACCCCCTCCTTACCGAGAAGTAGTTGAACAGCAGGTTCTGGCGAGCCACCGGCAGGCCCAGCAGGCGGTTGAGGAAGCGCCTGCAGGGCAGGGGGGGCAGCAGCAACGGCGCGCAGTGAGGGTGCAGGGCAGCGGGTGCTCGTCAGGCCCCTGGCGCTGCTGCCCCTGTGCCATCCCCTCCCCATGGCATGATGCACGCACACACATGCACAAGCGGCCCAAAAGCAGACGGCTTGATGCGCATGATTGACCAACCAGGCGCTTTTCACAGCCCCACCCACAGGCACCTCACGCCTCTGCCGCTGGCTGCCCCCCTGCGCTGCTCTCCGCCCACCCCAGCACAGCGCACACGCTCTCATGCACACTTGCCAACACCCACCCCAGCGCACCTCACGTCCCCAACATCCTTGCCGCTGGCTGCTGCCGCGCTGCTGTCCTCAGCCACGGTGTCCCCCCGGGGTAGGCCCAGCCCAATGCCCATCATGTCCACACTGCCCCGCAGCCTCTCATGCAGCAGCTGTATGCCCTGCACCATCTGCGCCGCCGTGGTGCGCCCGTCGGCTGCGGGGATGGGGGCACGGAAAGAGGCGAAGAGGTGGGGTGAGGCAGGGGTGGACGGCTTCCCATGCTGCAGCTGGCTGCCCTGCACCACGTGTGCTGTAGTGGTGCTGCTGTCGGCTGCTCAGAGGAGCAGAACAGGGCCACTTGCCTGCCTCCAGGCAAGTCTCACTATGTGAGGCCGTGGCCCTGGGCACCAGGAACCACCTCCTTGGGCTGGCTTAAACCAAGCAACGCCTATCCTCCTTCTAGTAACCAGCCCATCCCTGCCCCCACCCACCCACCTCCCGGCATGGGGTACCACCCCCGCAGCTCCTCCTCTGGCATGCCGTCCACCAGCTGCGCCAGGCGCACCCCCTGGGGCAGCAGGGGGGAGCCCAGAACAATGAAGTCGTACCTGCACGGGAGAGCATGGGGTGGACAAAGGAGCACAGATGCAGAGGATTGGGGGCCGGTGCTTGGGGAACCCAAGTCAAGTACTGTATTGAGGCAGGCGGAGGGAGTTGGGGAAGCCCA
Organism: Micractinium sp. NFX-FRZ; assembly: GCA_029339195.1. NCBI lineage: Eukaryota > Viridiplantae > Chlorophyta > Trebouxiophyceae > Chlorellales > Chlorellaceae > Micractinium > Micractinium sp. NFX-FRZ. Next base: position 18,857 of record JAPTJF010000167.1, read on the forward strand.
GCACTACTGGAGGGGTTATGCCTGCATGCGGGGCGGCGACGCGAGTGAATGACGGGAGTGACAGACAGGAGAGATGAAGCCTGGGCCCAGCCCTCACTCAAACCCATGCTGGCCTCAGCCGCACCCACCCAAGTGCCCCCCCGCCCCGCTCACATCTTGCGCAGCGACTTGCGGCCCAGAGGGGAGTCGAAGTTGAGCTCGGAGAGGTCCAGGCCGCTGGCGGCGCGGCGGTCGCCACGCGTCAGCGCACCCAGAGACTGCAGGCGGCGGGCCACCGAGGCGGCAAAGCGCCGCTCGCCACCTGTGGCGGCGTGGATGAGGGAGGGGCGGGGGAGGGGTGAGTGGAGTGGTAGAGACAAAAGAAAAGCAAGGCAGGCACGGCAACGGATGGACACGGGCAGGCTGCCTGACAGGCAGGCATTCCGGGGAGACAGGTAGGCATCAGCAGACAAGAAGAGGGGCAGGCAGGGAGCATCGCCACAGCAGCTGTTGTAGAAAGGCAGGCAGCGCAGCAGGCGGACAGGCAGGCAGACTCACCCACAGAGGTGAAGACCAGTTTGTAGAGGGGGGCGGACAGCTGGTTGGAGCGGTGGGAGCGGCCGAGCTGCTGGATGGCCTTGTCCGCTGCAACGGGGCGGGGACAGGCTTTCATAATATGAGGAACACGTGGAAGAGGGGATGGCCTTGTCGGCTGTAAGGGGGAGGCAAACGTGTTGCAACATGATAAAGATGAAAGAGCCAGAGAAGTTGCACGGCCTAGTGAGGCCCAGCTGCTAGACAGTCGTGCCGGCTGCTGGGCGGGGGCGGGGGCAGCACGGCGGTGCAGTGAGGGACGCAAGACGTGCGCGGTAGCGGCCTCAGGCACTCAGGCCCATTGGCTGCTCCTGCATTTCGCCTGCACTGCATATAACTGAGCTACAGCCCCCGCTCCCACCACCCCCATCTGACCCTACCACCCACCAGACGCACACACTCCCTCGGGCCGCCAAGGCCAGCCCTATCACCCGACCAGGGCAGTTCAATGGTCAGATGCATGCGCCGCCACAAGTCTGGCCCCACAACCCATCACTACGGAGTGGCCTCACCCGACCAGGGCAGCTCGATGGTGAGGTGCATGCGCCGCCGCTGGTTCCTGGCCACCTTGGAGGCGTGCAGGCTGATGCCGGTGGAGGCGGCATCGCTCACAATGGCCACCAGCTTCTTGCCCTGCAGGGGGGGCAAACCGACGCGGATCAGTGTACATACACGGAATGTGGGAGCTGGCAGCGTGATCCCGGTCAGTTCACAAATAATGTAGGGAGCAGGGGCGCGTGGGATGAGGCTCGTAGAGGCATCCCTCAGATGCCGACCAGCTCTTGCCGAGCGACAGCAGAGTAGAGGTAGTGCAGTGTGAGAGCAGAGGCACGCGAGCTCATTGCCCGTGGAGGCGGCAGGCCACCCACTGCTTGCCCTGACGGTGTGCAGGATGAGAGGCCCTGTGGACCGGGTTTGGGTGCACTCACACATCCCTCATCCCCCACCCACCCAATTACGCCACCTGGTCTCAACTCCTCCCCCCTGGCCTAACCAACACACGAATCAAATCGAAGCCTGTCACATCCATGAAAGCCCGGCCTGTCCTTGAGGTTCAAGCTGTCCATTCCACCACACCCGGACGCACACACCAGTCGCACACGCCCCCACACTCACATCCGCACATCCACGAATGCCTGCTTCTCCTTGATGTTCAAGCTGTCCATCTTGCTGGACTCTGGGCTTCCCGCAGCCAGCTTCCAACACAACGGCTCCCTAAACACCATCACACTGCAACCACTCACATCCATGAAAGCCTGCTTCTCCTTGATGTTCAGGCTGTCCATCTCGCTGGAGTCGGGCTTGGCACGCAGGCTGTACACGCCACGCCCCCGATCGTCACGCACCTGCGGGCGGGGCGGGGCGGGCAGGGCCGCGGTCATGGCGTCGCGCTGGCCCAGGCGGGCAGGGCCACAGTTTGAGTCATTGTGGTGGACAGGGCGGGCAGGACCATGGTACAGGCAGCGTGGTGGGCAATTAATATGGGCAGGTAGTTACTGTCATAAGAGGGCTGTCCTTGTTGCCAAATCAGCTGTGCTGCTCAGGTGAGCTGCGGGCCTCTCCTGCAGCAGCTGCTGCCGCCAGCCTGAGAGCCGCAGCCAGGGGAGCAATACAGAGCCCCGCCACGTGTGACTCACGATGCGTGCCTTGCGCCCCGTCATCTCCGCCACCTTGGAGGGGCCGCCCAGCCGGTCCACCAGCTGCAGAGGGGGTAGGAGAGGGAGGGGTAAGCAAGGGACAGGAGAGGAAGGGGGCAGGGGTGGAAACCAGCGCAGTTGGGGGATGTAGGTGGGCATCGGTCTGGACGCTGTGCCACCATGTCCTACTTGCCCCTTATAGCCCGCTTGCCTGCCAGGTTGGCAGCTCCACATTCCCTCTGCCATGGACTTCTCTAAACGTCCCTTCACAGTGCATCCAGGAATTTGAAACGCAGCATTGGTCTGGGCCCACACCCCAGGCACGCCCTCCCTTGCTCCTCACCTCATCCAGGAAGTTGGGGGGCAGGTCCAGGGCCGCAATGCGCTCCAGCATGCTGCACACATGCACAAGAGGAGAAGCAGCATGTGACAGGCGGGGAAGCAGGAAGGCATGGGTGCAAGGAAGGTCGGTGGCTGCGCTGCCAACGCCTCAGCCCAGCCAACCCCTATCAAGTCCACCACAGCCATGCCCAGGCCCGGACCCGGCGAGGCTGCCCACCCACTCACCTGCCCTTGAGCTGCACGCTGGTCGGGTCCTCCTCCCCCTGCTGCTGCCCCTGCTGCTGCCCCTGCTGCTGCCCTGCCGCTCCAGACTCCTGCCCTGCCGCCCACGTCGACTCGCTGCCATCCCCTCCGCCGCCGCCAGCCTGCCACTCCTCCCCCGCCGCCTCTGCCGCTGCCGCTGCATTGTGATCCTCCAGCGCTCTCGTGGTGGGAAAGTGCGTCTCCACAAACTGGAGCAGCAGCTGGCGGGTGGTGGACACAAAGCCGCAGCGGTCGCCCGGCTGCAGGCCCAGAGAGTCGGCTGCTGCCTCGCCCGTGCTCTGCAGGCCGATGACCACTGCAGGGTGAGGCGGGGTGGGGTGGGGTGGGGTGGGGCTGTGTGGGAAGGAGGCAAGCGGGGTGCTGGCGGGGGAGGTGGGAATGAGCGGCATAGGTGTGGTTCATGGGGCTGTTCATGCAGGAGGCAACCCGGCTGCTTTGCCCCCCGCTTTTCTTCCGAAAACCCGCTGGCAGCCTTGCCACTGGGAACTGTGCGCATTCACCTGCCCCACAGCTTGTCCACCTTCCCTCCTCACACACCCTCATAACCCACCCACCTGTGCATCCCGCATGCAGCGCCGCCGCCGCTGCCTTCGCCGCCGCTCCACCCTTTGTGCAGCCTCTCCCCCCACCCAAGCTCTTTAAGAGCACCCTCAACATCACCTCAGCCTTGAGACCACGCACCCGCAAACCCTTCCTCCAGTGCCGCCGCCGCATCCTTCACCACCGCCCCGACCTTCATGGAAACGCACAACAGCTTGAAGAAGCGCTGCTGGGCTGCCCAGAAGGGCTTCCACACATCGGCCTTCACGCCCGTGGCTGTGGGCCGGGAGGCAGGCAGGCAGGCAGGCAGAGAAGGGGCGTGAGAGCAGGTGCGTGGGGGCACAGGTGGAGTAGCTGTGCAGGCAGGCTGGCAGGCAGGCAGGCACGCAACACTTGCTGCAGCGACCAGCCCACTGCAGGGATGCCGCTGTGCGGCCCTGCACTCAGCAAGCAGGCAGGCGCCCTGGCCCAACCCTGCCCATCGTATCCCACACCCCATTTTCTTGCTCCCCTGCGCCTCCACCGACACGCTGCGGTTACCGCCACATCCATGCCACGGCCCGCGCAGGGCCCCGTTCCTCTCCCTCTGACACTCTGAATCATGCATTTTATTTTTGGTGTAGAACCGGCAGTTTGATTTGAATGTGGGTCTGATTCCGTCCTCACCTGCCTGCGCCTCCACCAGCGCGTTCCGGAGGTCCTGCCAGAGCAGCGCCGCCGCGTCGTAGGCCGCCACCTGTGCGCTGCTCAGCCGGCACTCCATCTCGGAGAACTCGGCCTCCCTGCACAGAAACAGCACAGCACAGCACAGCACAGCATGGTACGGCACGGCACGGCACGGTGATGAGAAGTGGCAGGGAAGCTGCCCAACCCTCCAGCTCAGAAAATCCAACCTCCCAGTGCATCACACCACAGCACAGCGCAGCGCAGCGCAGCGCAGTGCAGTGCAGTAGTGCGGGAAATAAGACTGTGCAGGGCTGTGGTGAGCTAATGCTGGGACCACGCGTGATCCACTTGCTTCCCCACCTCTGCACTGCTGCCTCACCTCAGCAAGCCACCTGCCGCGACCAGCGCACACCCAGCTGGCCGCTAGTTAGCTTCCTTTCCCCCCGCCGCCCACCTAGCCTCCCAAGTCCAGGGGGCCCCGGCCCGCCCAGCCACCCCACCCGCCACACCTGAATGAGAGGCCACGTGAGACGTACAGCCCGTCCCCCTTGAGCTCCATGGACAGCATCTCCAGGAACGTGATGCCCCGCCGCTTCATCGAGTCCAGGAAGGCCTGTGGGGGTGGGGAAGCAGGGGGGCAGAGGGCCGGCAGGGGTATGGTGATGCTGGTAAGAAGAGGGCAGCTGCTCTGTGGATGGCAGGTGGGAGCGCAGGCGTGCCTGCCGCTGGCTGCCGCTATCACACGCAGCCGCACACGGTTCAGGGGGCGCACTGGGGGGCTCACCTGGAAGGAGGGGAAGGCGGCCCCGTCTCCCCAAAGCCCCAGGCGCTCCATGTAGGCCAGGTTGCCCACCTCTGCTTGTGGGGATTGTTGGGTGGGGTGGGGTGGGGTGGAGTGGGGCCGAGGGTGAATGGGGCGTGGTTAGGGCGCGCTTGTTTCAGCAGCTGGTGCTGCGCGCACGCAAGTACCAGTCCGTTGGGTGCTCGGTGGTGGGCAGCAGCGCCGCCCGCCAGGCCTGTGGCTGACCACCCCCGCCTCATGAGCCCGGCACCCACCCGAAACGCCGGTGGCGCTGCAGTAGACGAAGCGTGCCCTGGGCAGCAGGCGCTGCAGGTCCAGCACGCATGTAGACACCTGCAACGTCAGGGCGGGGATCAAATGGGGCTGGCCAGAGGAAAGCAAGGCGAGATGGCAGGAAGGCGCTCCTGGTGCAAGGCAGCATGATGACATCACATTGTGTATCAGATGAGCGGAAAGGCGCCGAGCCAGCCTCTCTGCTGCCCGGCTGCAGGCAGGCGCTGCCCGCCTGGCGCCAGCGGGGCACTCCTGAGATCCCCACTCACCTTGGTAGACTGCTTCTCCTTCCCAGGCACAAAGTTCTTGGCTGCAGTGGCAATCAAAAAGAGGAATTGGCAGGGCAGGGTCAGGTGCAGCGAAGGTGATGGGGCAGACAAATGCCACTGGAGCTGCACAACACCCCCAGCCGGGCGTGCCTTCCGCCCAGCCAGGTGCCCTAGCATGCGACCCACCCGCCCACCCACCCTTGTGGCACTCGTCCAGAATGATGGGCCCATCAAAGGAGGGGCCTCCCAGCCAGTCCACCAGCTGCTGCAGCCGGGTCTTGCCCTTGACGTTGCTAATCAGGGTGGAGTAGGTTCTGTGGGGACAGGTTGGGATGTGCAACATTGGACATGTGAAACAGTGAGGAGGTCGCCGCGGGGCTAACAGCCCCAGGCGGGGCAGGGCGGACTGAGGAGAGCCCACCGCTTGGTGCAGAGCAGGGCAGGCGCGACGGTACGCTACATGCTGGCAGGCAAGCAGGCAGGCAGACGGGCGGGCGGGGAGGGCGGCCTCACAGGAAGAGGCACCCCTCCTGGGGCGTCTTGTTGGTCTTGTCCAGCGCTTGGGCGTTCTGGATGACCTGCACCCAGGGAAGCAAGGGGGGGACGATTGTGCTCAAGCAAAGGGCAACGAGTCAAATCTGCAGGGGGAAAATGCATCAGCAGAAGAAACAAGTCAGACCTGCAGCCAGGGAAGCAAGGGTGTGGCACAAGGCACTGGTCACAGGCCGCGGCTACCAGGCAGGCAGGGGCAGCTGCCCCCCGCTCCCAGCATCATACACCCGTGGTATGCCGGCCCTCGAAACCCACTGCTCCCTCCTCACACCTGCCCAGACCTGCGCCCCGCCACGTCAGCGTGTGGCTCGGCAGGTTGCACAGACTGTTACTCCTCCGTGCCTACCTCCACCCACCAGTCACCACAATAAACCCACCTCAATGCCGCTCCCCAGATGGCGCAAAGCCCACTCCTCTGCGCCCACCTCTCCCCACCAACCAACCCACAACATGTGGCACTTCACCGAGTCGCCCACCCACCTCTACGTGGCTGCCCAGGTCGCGCAGGTCTCTCAGTGCGTCGGCATACAGGTCTGTCGAGGTGGACAGCCACACGCTCTTGCGCCGCCCCCGCACATAGTTGTCCAGAATGATGCCGCTGATCTGCCGCCCCTTGCCCACCCCCGCGCCGTCGCCTGCGGCGCAGGAGGATGAAGCGAGGACGCACGAGTTGGGGGGAGCAGCAGAAGGCACACAATGGGTCAGGTTGATACCATCATATTGGAGCCCCCTGTCCACCCCCGTGCTGTCGCCTGCGGGGGAACGAGGGGCAGGGCGGGCGCAGCAGGGGCATGAACGCAGGCGCGCGGGCAGCAGACTGGCGGGATCAGGATAGAACCTGGGTGCCTTGCGGCTCTGCTGGTGCGCTGGCCAGGCACCCGCCAACCTGCACAGTCCACCTGCGCCGCTCCCGCTCACCGATGAAGAAGCCGCAGCGCTCCCCCGAAGGCAGCCACGTCAGGTGTTTGGTGCAGGCGTACAGCACGCCCTCCAGCTGCAGGCAGCTCAGCTTGCCGGCACCCGCCACGCCGCCCAGCGCGTCCCACAGAGGGTACGTCGTGGGTGGCAGCGCAATGGCGCTCAGGCTGGACGGCTCTGCAATGTCGCCTGGGTGCTCGTGGCCGTGCGCTGCCGCCGCAGAGTGGCACTTGTAGGTGGAGAACACTTCGCGAGAGAGCTCCTCAGACACGGTTTCCACAAACTCCCCAGCGTCGCCGCCCGCCGCCGCAACCGCTGCGGTGGCCATGCCTCGGTGCTGACCGGCCCTGCAGTTAGACGATGGAATAACCGGCATGGCAAGGTGTAGAGTTTGGATTGTATTCATTATGAGCTGGCTGGTGTGATGCAACAAGGTGGGAGGAAGCCGAGGCAACGGAGTGCCATGTGACTGCAAGGGCGACAGCACCGGTTGCAGGCAGCGGCGGCAGGCGCCCCTCACAGGCGGCTGCTGCTGCCCTTGACTAGGATGATCTGATGTTCTGTGATTCGCCGACTAGTGTCTGTAGTGCGCCAAGGGACCGCACGCAGCCCGACTAGGGCCTCACGCCTTGCTCGACAAGAGCACTGCTGCCAGCGCCCTACCTGATGCGTCTCAGCACTTCCAGGGACCCTCCACCACGCGATAGGTGATTGCACAGCCGATGAGACGCCCCGCCAGAGGTTGCCGAACTTTGGAACTCGCGCTCTCAGCTTCACAGGCTGCGACAAGTGATCCCGGCAGCTATGAGGTGGCTCACGAGCCAATGGTGTCTGCGAATCTGCCTGCGAAGCTATCAGGTCCCGCACTCAAGCGCCGCCGCCGCCAGCGCCGCCTTGCTTGGCGGCAGCATGCAGAGCGGCCGACATGAGAGCTGTGCAAGCGGAACCCACTGTTGCTTTACATGGAATTAATAATTCATTGGAAGTAATAATCTCCGACAGTCAAACTAAACGGTGCTCATAAAAGCGGCCAGCTAGCGCGCCGCATCTGCCCGCTGGTCACACGAGCGGTGCTCCGGTGCGTACAGTCGCACAGCAATCCGCTCAAGATCCTCCGAAAAAGGTGCATGCGCTGCCAAAAGCAGAAGAGAAGCACAGGTCAGCCCCGCTTAGCTTCGCCGTGCCCGCTTGGGCGCAGCTGCAGGCACCACCGCCAGCGCCGTGCCAGGATCGGCTGCTCCACGGCGGGTGCGCTTGCCAAGGCGGCTGCCGCCGTCAACCTCCATGCCTGCGGGCACCTCCTCAGATGCACTGCTGCGCCGCCGGCTGGCACCCGCTTGCCGCTTGCCTGCACCGCCGCTAGGGGCGGCAGTCTCTGTGGCATCGGTGGCCGTGCGCTTGCGCCCTGCTGGCGCCGCTGGCGCCCGGCGCTGCGGCGCTGAGCTGGGGCGAGCTGGCGGTGCGGCGGCGGCACTAGGCCTGCCGCGCTCCTTCGCTGCTGGTGTAGACAGCGCTGCTGCTGCTCCCGCCGGCGGTTGCTGCTGCCGCCTGCCAGGATGAGCTGCTGCCGCCTTCATGCTGTGCTGCTCCTGATCCTCGCTCGCCATCCCCACCCCTGCAACCTCCGCGTCCTCACTCCACTCCTCTGGCACAGGCGGCAGCCGCCGGCCGCCCCGACTGCCCACCCCTGCGCCGCCCAGAGCAATCAGCTGGCCGGCCCCGGCAGCATGTGCCCCCACCTCCGCATGCGGCAGATGTGCTACCGGCGCACCGCTGCCGACAGCTGCCGCTGCATCCCCGGCCCCTTGCTTTTTGACAGCGTCGCCCCGCATGTCGTAGCCGCCATTGCTGGCGCCGCCCCCGGCGCCGCCCAGCAGCGCTGCCAGCTCAATCCTGTGCCTGTTAACCAGGGCAACGTACTCGTCGTGCCGCCGCTGCTGGTCCTCCTCCAGCTTGCGCAGCAGCCTGAGGAGAAAGAGAGGTGCACACATGGGATGCCAGGGAGGCGGGGATGAGAGAAGCTGAGCAGATGGGGGGTCTGCTGTGGCGCTCAACCTCCGGCATGCCCAGGCAGGGCTGTCCCCTTGCGCATCCTCCAGCTCCTGATCCCCAAGGCACCACATCACAGCATGAGGAAGCACCCACCTGTAGCCCTCCCGCTCGTAGTCACGATAGGAGAGCGCAGAGTAGACGAGGATGGCGGCACCCAGCGCCACCGCCACCCGCCGCACCGCCCATCTGAAGCTGAACTGCCACATGGCGGCGCCAGTAGCGGAGGCAGCGCCAGCAGGGGCGGGCCCCAAGGGCAGCCAGCGCAGCAGGGGCGGCACCGGCAGGCTCAGGACCACCTGCAGGCCAGGAGGGAGGGGCGGGCATTTGCATGATGCAAGCCGGCTGGGGCCGCTTGTCCCTCTTATTATTGCTGCCATCGCCAGCTGCCAGGAGCTGCGCACGGCTGCACCTGTCAACGAGCAGGCGGCTTTCCGGTATCGTCCCACCCACCCACCCACCCGTCAGAACACACGCACCTCGTTGCCCTCCCCCACGTCCATCCACATGTGCAGGCGGTCCAGCAGGATGCGCTCGCCCAGCAGGCTGACACCCAGCAGCGCCAGCACCGGCACCTTGGCCTGCAGGCAGGGGCAGGGCAAGGCAAGCAAGGCACTACATTGCTGCTGGGGTTGACGACAGTTCAATACTGTCCTTGCTCCTCTCCTAGCCCCCCTGCCATGCCAATCTACCTCTCAAGCAAGGACGGGTGGTCTGCGCAGTAACCGGCTGGCCCCAGATGAGCCTCACACAGCCACAGCAAAGCCCCCGCGCTTGCCCACTCGCCCTGGCGGTGGCGGGGGAGACGCCGGCGGCCAGGGCGGCCAGGGCGCCAGCAGCATAGAAGGCCACGTCCTCCAGGGAGTACGACTTGCCCAGCAGGCGCATCAGCACTGCAGGCCGGGGAGGGCGGGAGCCGATGGGTGAAGTGCGCAGATGGGGGGCCGGCAGCTGGGAGGGAAGCTCTTCCGTAGGCACCATCTGTCTGGCTGCCAGACTGGCGATCAATAGTGAAGCACCCAAGCGTGCCCCTCTCTCTGCCACCAAGCCGCGCCAATCAGCACCGCTCTGAGCAATCATGCATGCTTCAACCTGAGCGCTGCTGGTAGCCTTCAACAGCGCCGCAGCCCTGCTTGCACGCCCCGCCCAACACAGTAGGCCCGCACCGGAGTCTGAGCGCTGCTGGTAGCCAATCACCACGTCCACCGCGTTGCGGATGCCCGCGCTGCTGTCCGTCAGCGCGCCCAGCTCTCCCGCCAGCGCGCGCTGCGCCTCTGCCTGCCTGGCAGAGGCCGCTGCCAGCTCAGCAGCGCGCCCCTCCACCACGTCAAACAGCCCGGCCAAGTGGCCCTTTGCTTCAGCCACCTGCTGCAGCACGGTGGCTTGCCCCTCCTCCAGGGCAGCCTGCCGCTGCAGCGCCTGATCCTGCACGGCAGGGCGGGGCGGGGAAGGTGGCAGCGGGGCAGGGTGGCGTGAAGGTGTGTGTGAGCGAGGGCTGAGCACTGCTTACAGAGCTGGGCTGGGGGGGAACAGGGCCAGCTTGAGCATGCTGCTTGCGCGCAAGCGCACTGCAAGGCAGGGCGGGCTCCGGGAAACGCCCCCCTGCTCCAGCACACCCCAGCACCCACCTGCAACTCCAGGCCCTGCTGCTGCTTGGCATCCAGGCTCATGTAGTAGGCCAGTGATTCAGCCCGCATCCTCTTTGCCAGCTTCAGCTGCTCCTGTGGGGCAGGAAGATTGGGGCAGGGAATTGGCATAGGTTGGCAGTGTGGGGAGGAAACACCAAGCATGCTCTGCAAGCCAAGCCCGGTCGTGTGGCAGCCGTGCAATAGATCCCCAGAGAGCTGTGATGCGCACGCCCAAGGTGCTGGGCATTCATTGCACGCATGCTCCATGCTGCACCATTTCGCCACCTCCGCCCCAATTCTCGCCGATCACCTCACCTCCTCCAGTTCGCCATGCTGGCGCAGCAGGCCCAGCGCGGACTCTGCCTTCTTCCCCAGCTCCGCCGTGTCCTTGCTCAGAGCAGCGCTCCTTTTGGCCGCTTCTGCCAGCTCCTCGCGTGCGTAGCCCGCCCCCTCAGCCAGCCGGTTCAGCATGTTCTCCGTGTACTTCTCGAAGTTCTGGTTCTGGATGAACAGGCACATGCTGCACCAGAAGGCACGAGGCAGCATTAGGGCCAAAAAAAAGTGCGGGCACAGGGGCGGGCTGAGAAGAGGGCAGCACGGCTAGCTTGCCAGACAGTTCCTGTTTATGACGGATCCCACCTGTCAGCGTGCGTCAAGAACTCCACAAAGAGGGAGTGGGCTCGATCTGACAGTGCATCAGTGCACTCCTTGAGGCTCTGCCGGCGGTGGCAGGGGTAGGTGGAGCTGCCCTGCGTCGCCAGCTGGCAGTTCATGAGCCTGCAGGGGGCACATAGGCAGTGTGAAATGCGCAAGCCTCCCCCATAAGAGATATCAAGCTGCGCACCTTCTGTGGACATTTCATTGGCTTTCGGCAATCAGCAAACACTTGCCGCTAGCGCTGCACTCGCCCACAGGAGCCTCTCTCACCGCAGCGCCAGGCGCGTCTTGTCCTCCTGCTCCATGCGCCGGCAGTCGGCGGTGAGCTCGCCCACCGCTTGCGAGAAGCAGTTGGTGCCGAACACTCGGTCCAGGAAGCCCTCATCACTGGCCTGCTCCTCCAGCCTCTCCATCCGACCTGCGACCAACACACAGGGTGGCGGGTGGCAAGAGCGGGTCCAGCTGGGGTGCCTCCTTGTCTGGTGGAAGCGCAATGGCTGTCTGCACAGTCCTCCCAACAGAGTGCATGTTTGATGCAGCTAGCACACCATAGCCAGGCATCACCGTGGCGCACCTTTGCCCTCCCGCACATGGCTGGCGGGGACAACGGCAAAGCGGGGTGCTGGGGGAGCCGAGAAGCCCCACGCCGTGGCGCCGCTCACTGCAGCTGCGAGCAGCAGCAGCAGCTGTACCAACAGGGCTGACTGCTGAGTGCGAGGCATAGCCGCTGCTTGCGGAGTGGCACGGGAGCTGAGAGGCGAGCGGGCAGCGCAGCCCCCAAGGGAGGGCCGAGGTGAGGAGCCCCGGAGGGCTTCGTAGCCTCGCGTTGATCAAGGGGTGTGATCCGAGGTGAATGCGGGGCGCCAAGGTGCCTGCCGCGGACAGGGTGACTGCCCACCGAGCATGGAGCCCAGCACACGACGCAGGGCGGGTGAATCAAATGGTCCGCCCCACCTGCTCGCTTACGGCGGTCAGCAGGGAGTCCCGCTGCCAGGAGCGCGGGTGGCGGCTTCAAACGGCTCACGGCGCGGCGAGACAGCCGGCGTCAGGTTTTCGCGCTGCGGCCTCAGCGGGCATCGAAGCCCTTTGGAGCGTGCTCTTGAGCGTGCGGCAAACATGAGCAACAATCTGAACAGCGTGTTGGAGCGCCTGCGGGCGTTTGGCGATGGCAAGCTGGCGGAGCTGGAGGCCCGGGCGGAGGAGCACCGCGGCTGGCTGCGATCCGCTGTGGAGGAGGTGGCGCAGCAGGTGGCCGCGCTGGTGCCCGCCTCCAAGCGGCAGCGCCTGGAGGGCAGCGCCGCGCTGGCGACGGCGGCGGCGGCCGACGCAGCGGAGGAGCAACAGGTGGGAGGTGCTCGCCGAGGGGTGCATGCCCAGCCTGCATGGCGTTTGGTGAACTGCGATATGTGATTCGGGGTTGGTTGGCGGGCTAGTTCTTGGTGCTGATGAGCGGCCTGTGACAACCCTGCCCGGATCTGCCCTTTGCAGGCCGCCGAGCAGCCGCGGGGCAGAAAGGGGCGTAGCAGAGGCTCAGCAGAGGAGGCGCCTTCTGAGGCAGCACCCACAGCTGAGCCGGACGCAGCAGATCCAGCAGAGAAAACCACCAAGCCAGCGCCGCGTGGCCGGCGGGGCAAGCAGCAGCAGGCGGCGCCAGCGGTTGAGCCAACTGTTGCGGATGAGCGTGCAGGTGTGCTGGCTGCCAGCTGCCTAGATGTTTCAGCTGCCTGGCTGTTTCACTGGGTTTGGTCTGCTTGTTTGCATTGCTCGCATGATTGCCAGCCTGCATTTGAGCCCCACCCTTCCTCCAAGTGTGCCCCGCTGTCACTGCTTGATGCAGAGGAGCCCGCGGCAGCGCAGCTTGCCAAGCCAGCACCTCGCGCCAGCCGGCGCGGCCAGAAGCAGCAGCAGCAGCAAGACGTGGAGGCGCCCGCAGCAGATGATGAGAAGGCAGCACCGGCAGGTAGGGAGTTGTCTGCAACCAAGCCAGCAGGGCAGGTGCAGTGGGGCACCCGCCAATTCGAGTACTGTTTGTGCTGTTGACTGATTGAGCTGTTGACTGGCATGGGCAGCCTCTCCTGCCGTTGGACAGCTTGGCTCCCGCGCCCCCACTCAGTGCACGCGCTGACATGTTGCATGCTTCACCTGGCCTGGCCCACCTCCTGTAGAGCCAGAGCCAGCGCCAGCTGTGGAGGAGCCAGCCAAACCAGCGGCGCGGGGCAGGCGTGGACGGAAGCAGCAGCCGCCCCCGCCTGAAGAGGCACCGCCCGCGGTTGAGGATGCAGAGGAGCCGGCAGCGGACGCGCCTGCCGGTGAGCTGGCTACATGCCTGCCGCTGCCCGCCCGTGCAACCTGTGGCGGTTGCGTTAGCTGGGCCAAGCGTCTGCCAGGAGGCTGCTTTTGCCGTCTGGGTAGGCCGGACTGCCTGTTATTGAGCAAGCAAAGAACTTGTCCCTTCCCCCTGCCCCTTGCTGCAGAACCTGAGCCCGTGTCAGCACCTGAGGATCCGGCCAAGCCAGCGCTTCGTGGCCACCGGGGCAAGCAGCAGCAGCAGCAGCAGCACGAGGCGCCTACGGCTGAGGTGCCGGCGGCTCGTAGCACCCGCACCCGCCGCGGCCAGGCGTCAGAGCGAGTGGCATCTGAGGAGCCATCTGCAGCCAGCGTGGAGCCAGAGAGTGTGGCTGGCACGGCCACTGGCCGCACAACTCGGAGCCGCCGCGGCGTGCGTGCTGCAGCATCAGCTGAGCCTGAGGAAGCACCGGCAGCTGCAGCGCCGCCTGCGTCTGCCGCAAGCCGCGGCCGGCGGGGAGCGCAGACGCAGGCAGCCAGTGCCAAGCAAGCAGAAGAGCCAGAGGCAGCTGCAGCACCCAGCGAGGAGCTGGCGGCAGACCAGCAGCAGCAGCAGCAGCCAGAAGGCAACGCAGACGAGGCGGCAGCAGCTGTGGAGGAGCAGCAGCAGGCAGAGGCGGAGGAGCAGCCAGCCAAGAAGGGCCGGGGCCGCAAGGCTGCCACAGCCGCTGGCCGGGGCAAGGCCGCTGCCGGGCGCAAACGCAAGAATGAGGAGCAGGAAGAGGCTTCAGCACAGCCGGCAAGCAGCCGGCAGACCTCCACCCATGGCAAGGCGGCGGCAGTGGCAGCAGAGGAACCAGAAGCAGAGGCTGAGGTGGCGTCAGCGCTGCCAGAGGAGGAGGCGTCAGCGCTGCCGGAGGAGGCAGCTGCTCCCGCAGCAGGTGATGCCGCCTTGGAAGCGCTGGCTGTCAGCCCAGAGCAGCTGAAGCAGTCACCGTCAGCGGCGGCAGCTGAGCCGGAGGCAGCAGAGGCACCCATGGATGCCAGCGAGCCCATGGAGGAGGATGTGGCAGCTGCAGCTGACGCCCCCAGCCCCGCAGCAGAGCAGGAGACAGCAGCAACGGCAGCGGCACCGTCAGCAGATGCTGACATGGCAGAGGCGACAGCGTCCCCTGTGGCGGCTAGCCCCGCAGCTGCTGTGGCTGCTTACGTGCCGGATGCGGGCCAGGCAGCAGCGGTGGAGGAGCAGCCAGAGGCACCAGCGGCTGAGGAGCAGCAGCTTGAGCAGGAGCAGCCCCGCGCGCGGCCATCGTCAGCAGGCTATCAGACTGCCGGCTCTATTCCTGGAGAGGCTGCAGAGGAGGGCAGCCCTGCTGTCATGGTGGCAGCTGCCCAGCAGCAGGCTGAGGAGCAGCTGCCGGCAGCGGAGGAGGAGGAGGAGGAGGAGGCGGTGCCCAACAGCGCCGCTGCTGACATGGAGGCAGATGTGCAGCAGCACAATGATGTCGAGATGGAGCAGCCGGAGCAGGAGGAGGCAGAGGGCGCAACAGGGGATAGCAAGGCAGCTGAGGAGGAGGAGGAGGAGGAGGAGCAAGAAGAAGAGGAGCCCGCAGAGGAGCAGCAGCAGCAGCAGAAGCCTGCCCCTGGCGGCGGCGGTGGCGGCATTGCCTCCAACCTGGTTGCCTCCATCCGCTCCTTCCTGCCCATGTCCAAGCCTGCTCCACTGGCCCCCGCTGCTGGCACCAAGAAGCCTCCGCAGAAGGTGTGCAGTGTGGGGAATGCCTGCTGGGGAAGGGCACACTCAATTGGTGCATGCTGAGGGCAGGTCATCACGCCTCAGCTGCCTGCGTGCTTGCTGTGCTGCGCTCGGCCAGCCTCCCTGCCATCCAGCCCACCCACCCCACCATCCCATCTTCCCCCTGTTCCGCACCTGCTTACCGCCGTCCCACCTCCTGCACGCCTCTTCTGCAGCTCAAGGCACTTGAGGCAGCCGAGGTGGCGCGCAAGAAGGAGGTTGAGCGGGCTGCCGAGAAGCAGCGCCAGAAGGCGGACCTGGAGCGCCAGCGGCAGGAGCGCGTGAAGGTGAGGCGGGTGGTGAGGCTGCGCTTCGAGTGGCAGGATAGAACTTTTTGCCGCCCTGACTAGGTGCCTGCTAATATGCTGCACGGCTTGTGCTTGGCGGCGCCATGCAGGGCGCGGTGCTGCACACAACGCTTGCCACCCACTCTTAGTTCTGTAGCGCATGCAAGTGCGTGGGGATTTCACTCACTCCTCGCATGCACTGCCCTGCCCTCTTGCCCTGTGCTCAGGCCAAGCAAGAAGAGGAGGCGCGCAAGGTGGCAGAGGAGACCAAGCGCAAGGAGGAGGCGCGGCTGAAGCGGGAGCAGGAGGCTGCACAGCGCAGGTGTGGGACAGGGGTGGTTTGGGTCCGGAGGTTGAGCTGGAAGCTGGCAGGACAGACCGTGCTGCAGGTTGCGTGTTGTTCTGTGGGGTTGATGGAATAACTTGTCTGTATTGAGCAGGCATGCTGGTTTACCTTCAGCAACCCAAGTTGTTTTGTTCTGGCCTCGCCTTGCAGGAAGGAGCAGCAGGAGGCGGAGCGGCGGGAGCGCGAGGAGAAGCAGCGGCGGCTGGAGGAGCAGCGGCGGCGCAAGGAGGAGGCGGCCGCAGCTGCCGCCGCCGCCGCAGCTGCGCCTCGCCAGCCGGCGCCCAAGCCAGCACCTGCTGCTGCCGCTGCTGCTGCTGCAGAGCCGGCCTCAGGGGCCTCGGTGCCGTCGGCAGCGGGCGAGAACCGGCCGGCCAACAGCGGAGCAGCCCCCAGCCTGGCAGCGGCCAAGCAACGGCTGCAGCGCATCCAGGAGGCCGCCATCCAGCAGGCAGCGGCGGCACAGCAGCAGGGTGGCGGCGGCGGTGGGCACCCGTCGGGCCACTCTGTGAACAGCAAGCCCACGCTGGAGCTGAAGCCGCTGGTGCTGTCCAAGCCTGGGGAGGCGCCCCGGCTGGGTGCGCCCTCGGCGCCGGCGGCGCCTGGCGCCTCTCGCCAGACGGGCAGCCACGAGCGTGCAGGCCCGCAGACGTACGAGATCTCGCCCTACAAGTGAGCGGGTGCCAGTGTGCTTTGATGTGCGTGCTGACGACATGCATCCTACGGCCTCGCTGGGGGGTGTGGGGGCACCTGCAGTGTCAGCCCTGCGCGAGCTGCCCGCCTGCCTGCCTGCTATTCACCCATGGGCCTTCCGCCTGGCCCATCTGCTGTTCATCGATCCTCCCGCCTGTTTCCCGCTGCAGGAGCGACCACGACTCTGACGACGACCAGCCCAAGAAGCCGGTGCCTGAGTGGGCACGCGGCAACCTGCTGCGTGCGCAGCTGGTGGCGCAGGTGGGGCTGTGGCAGGCTGCAGACTGGGCAGCGTCCAGGCATGTGCTCGAGTGTCTGCGGACTCGTGCTGCCTGTTAAAGTCCTCACATGTGCTTTGCATGGACAGAGCCCTGCCTAGACTTGAGTGATAGGGTAGTGGGAGTGTCACCCCCCAGCGCCTGCCCTGCGCCTGCCTTCTCCTGCTGCGGAACCACACACCCCTGCCCACGCTCCCTCACACTCTGCCTGCCTCACGTCTCCTCCCCTGCAGACGTATGTCGACCCCGACGAGATCTTCCAGCAGCACCAGAAGACCTGCTCGCTGGATGAGGTGTTTGCAAACGGTGAGAGGGGCACCCGGCTCGGGGAAGCCAGCAGGGCACGCCTGGCGGCTGTTACCGGCGCATTTGAGGGTAGAAATCTGAATCGCGGCAGCTTCAGGCCTTGCCCCTCTGCTGCTACGGCCTGGCATTTTGCTGGATGCTCCCAGGCCAGCCAGCAGACCAGCTGTGCTCTCACACCGGGCTGTCTGGCACGGCACACTGCATCACCCTCTGCCACGGTCCCCCGCCTCTTCCCTCCCCCGCAGGCAAAAGCAAGCAGGACTTGAGCCGGCGCACCAGCAGCGGCAACTGGATCGAGGACCGGGTGACGTGGAAGGAGGAGATGTCATATAAGAAGGCGATGGGCTTCCTTTGAGGGAGGCCTCGATTCGACAGCCTGGCCTCGCCAATGGGCTGGGTCCTGCTGACGGTGTGCGCTGAGGGTGCTCATGCCAGCCCCGCCCCGACCCCGCTTGGCGAGTGCTGCCAGCAGTCTCGGGCGTCAAAGGGGTGCTGACTGGCGCGCAGTCACATTCACTCGGGCATCAAGTAGTAGGGCGCGATGTTTCTGAAGTGCCAGCCAGCAAGTACGGCAGCGGGCACTTGCCGCCCTGGTGCGCTCCGCCTGTCTCGTCTGGTGGCAGCTGCGTGGCATCCTCTTGTATCTTCATTTAAGCTTCTTACTTTTGGCACCTGTAACGCATCATACCCAAATGGTGCTGAACCTCGGTCTGCTCCAGTAGGCAGGCGGGGTGGGCCGGGCTGGGTGGGCTCCACCGCCTGCCTGTACTTCTGTGCGTACTGCTGCCCCTGCTTCCGTCACACCTCTGAAGCTCACGGTGACGCGATCAAATCGCTCTGCTATTCACTGCGAACCACCGCTCTTGCGGAGGCAAGCGCGCAACAGACCGCTATAGGTGAGTGACTAGGGCAAGAGTGAAAGGGACCACCCGATCTCAGTGCCCAATTGCGCCTTCCGGCCGGGTAAAAGCAAGCCAAACCAGACGGTCACATCAACAAACACGCCGGGGTGACGACACTAGCACTCAGCCAGAGCTCCTCAGCCGCCGCTGCAGGCGGCGCTGCCCGTGCTCACCGCTGCCGCCGCTGCCCGCCCTGCTGCAGACCCGGGCTGTAGCACCAACCATGGCGCCCCGCACTCCGACCCCACTCATCACTGTCGACCCCTCCAAGCCCGCCTGGGAGCAGAAGACGCCGCTGCACAACCGCTGGCACCCCGACATCCCAGCGGTGGGCGCCCCGCTGCCGCCAGCCTGGCGAAGCGACCGCCCGGGCGGCGCTCGCTGGTCATGTGCCTACCGCCATGGCAGAGCAAAACGAAGCCCCCGCACCTGTTGTTTCTGCCAAAGCTGCGCATGCCCATATACTTGTTTGAGTGCACCATTGCTGCCACTGCCCCTTACACACACACTGCACCAGCGCTTCACTACCACTCCCGCTCCCTCCCCCGCTCTCCCCCTGCAGGTTGCCGAGGTGAAGGAGGGTGAGCTGTTCCGGGTGGAGTGCCTAGACTGGACGGGCGGGCAGATCAAGGACGACGACAGCGCAGAGGACGTGAAGACAGTGAGTAGGCAGAGGAGTGGGCGGGGAATAACAAGGTTGCAGTTGGGGGCGGCGGGGTTTAGCATGGGCCCCCAGCCCTTGCCTGCCTGTGACATCCTCCCCCTTCCCCTGCCCTGCCTGCCATTCTGCCTCGAGCCTGCACCAGCCTTGCTCACCGGCCTGCACTATACTTATGACCACCCCCCTTCCTTTGCCCCCCCCTACAGGTGGATCTGAACCAGGTCCACTACCTCAGCGGCCCCATCCGCGTGTGTGATGGCGAGGGCAAGCCAGCGCTGCCGGGCGACCTGCTGTGCGTGGAGCTCTCCAACTTGGGGCCCCTGCCGGGCGACGAGTGGGGCTTCACAGGCACATTTGACCGTGACAACGGTGAGGGGGCTATGGGGCAGGGGAGGGGAGGGGTGGGGAGTGAAGCGAAGGGAAGGGGAGGCAGAGCAGTCTTGAAGGAGGGGAGGCAGGCTGGCTTGTCTTGCCTGTGGCCTCGCCTGGCCCTTCTTGGTGCCTGCCGTGTGTGGAGCTCTCCATCCTGGGCCCGCTGCTGGGCAACGACATGTGCGCTTCACTGGCATCTCTCACGCGACAGGGAGGGAGTGCCTGGCACCCGCCGGCAGCACCCCAGGCTGCCCTTGGACAGCCTCGCAGGCGTTGCATCCCCACCCTGGCGCTCGCGCCCACCTCCTGCCACCCAACCCCCGCAGGCGGCGGCTTCCTCACCGAGCACTTCCCCCACGCCACCAAGGCCGTCTGGCACTTTGACGGCATCTACGCCTCCTCACGCCACATCCCGGGTGCGCACGTGGCAGCTCAACGCCCTGTCCACTGCCCATCGACCCTGATTCCAGTGCTTAGGACAGCAGTACGGACAGCACTTTCTTCAGTACAGCTTCTTCAGTACAGCTACACAGGAGGGGTCCAGCAAGCCTGCTGGGCCGCTAATGTCCACACCAAGGTCTGCGGCCCACTTCTGAACAGCGCCACTTGTGTGTGTGTCCCTGGCTGCATGCTCAACCCTGCAGGCGTGCGCTTCCCTGGCCTGATCCACCCCGGCCTGATTGGCACCGCCCCCTCCCACGAGCTGCTGGCCATCTGGAACGAGCGGGAGCGGGGGCTGGTGGAGGCCGGGCCCGAGGGGACCACGCTGGGAGGGGTGCTGCACACCCGCCCGCTGGCCTGCCTGCCGGGTGCGAGGGCGCAGTGTCGAGTGGTGCGGCAGCACCGAGCGGCCGGCAGGGCGCCTGCCTGCCTGTCAACAGACGTGCTGTGTGCGCCTGCCCACATGGCCGGCCATAGCGGGGGCAGTTGATAAAGCGCCGCTGCATGCTCTTCAGGTCACCACTGCCCTGCACACTCACTTTCCCTCCTGTACGGTGCCGCAGAAACCAACGGTACGCTGCATACTCATCACTTCACCCCTCCCCTCCACTGGCACCATCCCTCCCTCCCTGCAGAGCCCAAGGGCGCGCTGCTGGGCCAGGTGGCCAAGGGAAGCCCGCAGTGGGAGGCCATCGCAGCAGAGGCGGCGCGCACGGTGCCGGGGCGCGAGAACGGCGGTGAGCCACGCCCTGCACAGCTGCCTGCTGGGTGCCTGCCCGCCCTCCATGTTGGCACAAGTTGGCTGCGGCAGATGTGATCACCCCGGCGCCCCTGGCAGACTGCCCTGCCCCGCGTGCAACTGCCGCTTGCCCCCGCCTGCTTACCTGCCCACCCTGCTTCCCTCACTCTTCCCACTGTGCGCCCTTGGCTCCCCGTCGGCACTCATCCCCGCTCTCCCCAGGAAACTGCGACATCAAGAACCTCACCCGCGGCTGCAAGGTCTACTTCCCAGTGTTTGTGGAGGGAGCCAACCTCAGCATGGGCGACATGCACTTCAGCCAGGGAGACGGCGAGGTCTCCTTCTGCGGTAAGGCCCGCCCGCCCGCCTGCCTGCCCGCAGGCCCCCTTTACTGCACTGCCTTTTTCACCCACAGCTCTTTTTACCTTCCAGTGGGAGAAGGGGGGAATTCCCCCCGCCTGCCCCATCTGGGCCCGCCAGCCGCTGCTCTGTGCCACCGCAGCGTGCCGGGTCCTTCAGGTCCCCGCCCATCTCGCCTCATTGCAAGCACCGATGTGCACCACATGCCCTGCCCACCCCACCAGGCGCCATTGAGATGAGCGGGTTCCTGGAGTGCAAGTGCGAGATCCTGCGGGGCGGCATGGAGCAGTACCTCACTCCCATGGGCCCCACCAAGCTGCACGTGCACCCCATCTTCGAGATCAGCCCACTGGTGAGCGCTGCTGGCGCCAGCTGGCACTGCCAAAGCGACTTTACCTGGACTTTCGGCACACCACAGCTGCCGTGGGTTGGGCACTGGGTCCCAGTTGTGCATTCCCGGCCCAACCAAGCCTCGCGTGTGCCCCCGGGAGGGGAAAGGATGGCTTCTTGACACAATCAGCCCCGTTGGTGGGCATTTATGCCCGCCAGCTGTCGCCAAGGGAGGGGCGCTCGTAGCCACTCGGCTGCCTGCCCACCCCGTGCCCCTGTGCCGCCCCCCTCTGTGCCCACTGCTGCAGGAGCCTCGGTTCAGTGAGTGGCTGGTGTTTGAGGGGATCTCCGTGGATGAGACGGGCAAGCAGCACTACCTGGATGCCACAGGTAGGACGGGGGCAGGGTGCGGGTTGTGTGGGGTGCCGGGATGTGTGATGCGTGCGGGGTGCCCTGGCAGGCAGGCATAGGGAGTGGGTGGCGGGGTTGTTGTGGGCCGAGAAGACCGGGCGCAGCGGCACACCGTGCATGGCGTGCGTGCTAGGGAGTGTGGCCGGGAGGACGGCCAAGCTCCGACAATGCCTGCACCTTGTGCACTTTGTGACTTCCGGGGAGCCTCCTCCAGCCCCGCGCCCTCCACCCAACCTTGCGCTCCGCCCCGAGCCTGCCGCTGCTGCTCATCAGCGCATCTATCTTCCCTGCACCGCTCCCTCGCGCCCCCTCCCCTTCCCTTCAGTGGCCTACAAGCGCGCCGTGCTCAACTGCATCGACTACCTCTCAAAGTTTGGGTACACTAAGGAGCAGGTAGGCCCAAGCCTCGGCCAGTGCGAGGGCCAGCATGCACTTGAGGTTAGGGTTCCCTGTTTGCTCAGTGTCAGAGGTTCAATACTTCTTCGGTACTGTTATATGGCGAAATCCATATAGCACCCCGTTTCCATGCACATGAGATGCACAGCCGGGGCGGCAACGGCGGCGGCCAGGCAGAGGCCGGGTTCACATAAGAAGGCCTGCGCTGGCTGCTGCTCACCGACCCTTACAATAAGGCGACTCAAAAGGTCGCACCGAATGTGCAATGCACAGTGCGCTGTACCGCTGCCTGCCCCTCCCACACCTCACCATGCCGCCCTGCATCTCTCTGTCCGCCTGCTTGCCTGCAGGTCTACCTGCTGCTCTCCTGCTGCCCCTGCGAGGGCCGCATCTCGGGCATTGTAGGTGAGCCAGCCTCTCCTCAGCTAGTGTGGGGCACCTTTGGAAATCAGCGCCAGCAGAGCGCACTCCGTGCCATGGGCGCGAGCAACTCCAATGCTCCTTGGCCCCGCCTGCCCCGCTCCCACACACACCTGCCCCCTCTCTGCACCGCCCCACAGGCAGACGTGCCCGCCAGGATGACCACACTTGCCGTCCCACGTTGCCCCCGCCTCGCATGTTCTGCACTGCCCCCGCCCCCGCCTACCACCTTTGCTTGCCACCAGCCCACTGTGTTGCCCCTCGCCCCGTTTGCAGACGTGCCCAACGCGGTGGCCACCCTGGCGATCCCGGTAGCCATGTTTGACCAGGACGTGCGCCCCAAAAAGGGCGGCCCGCCCGTGGGGCCACGCCTGGTGGCACGGGGTGACGTGGCAAAGGCCACGTACGACGGGGACAAGCCCACGTTCAAGAACCCGTGCGTCAGCGGCTGCTGCTGAGCTGGCGGCTGCCGATGACGTGGCACCGGGCGGCACATGTGGCGCGGACCAGACCCAGATCCACCATGCGCTTCTGCTCACTGCTCGCACATGCTTTGTACTGCCTTAGTGAGCTGTGACTTTTCGATCCAGCAGTGCCTTCCTTGTCAGATTCTGTGACCTTCAGACACCCTCAGAGTACTGCCCATTGTATCATGCCCCCCATCCATCCTCGTCTTCTTTCTCCCCACCCCTCCACAAGCTTGCCCGTGTGCACTCTGTGCAGGATTGTAGCAGGCACAATACTTGCGGGGTGTTCAAAGTACTTGTAAGCCCTGAAAGTGGTACAGCTAGCAAGCCCTAAGAGAGAGGTCGGGCATGAGGCAGACGAGGCACAGGGGGACGAGTGAGCCGTCAGAGAGATGTCATGAGGCCCCCAACCAGGACCCGCACTGACGTGATGCTCACACCATGGGGGCTGGAGGCAAGCCGGGCGCCGCTCCTGGGGGCGCGTGCTGCTGCTGCACGCGCTGCACCGCTGCCATCACTTCCGCCATGAACGCCTCTGCTGCTGCTGGGGCCGAGTGGTCTGAGCCAGAGCTCTCGCGCTCGGGTTCAGGCCCCTTGTCGCACCCGCTGCCTGACGTCCAGGAAGAAACCACTGCCAGCTCAGCATCTGCTGACGGTGCGCTGGCACTGCTGGCTGCACCCGTGCGCCGCCGCCCCCACCGCCACCCCCTGCCGCCGCCACAGCCGATGGCGCCGGCGCCGCCGCGTGGCGCGCGTATCGTGCGCAGGTGGCGCAGGCTGGCCTGGAAGGCCTTGGTTCTTGCCACGTGTTTGGCGGACAGCAGCGCCAGCTGGCTGCCAATCACCAGCAGCACCGCCACGCCCACGCTGCCCGCCAGCATGATCCAAAGCCCAGAGATGTCTTGGAACGTGACTCGGTTGGACGACTCGCTCACCCCTCGTGTCTTGCAGGTGGCCTCCGGTGGGCTCACATATTGATTGTACAGGTTCTCAAGCCACCCTGCACCAGCGGCACCCCAGTTGAGAGGGAGGCGGCAGCAGGCGGGCGGGCAGGGTTAGGCGGGCAGCGGGGCAGCACAATGTGGCAGGGCAAACGAGGCAGTGTGCAGAGCAGCGCAGGCATGTAGAGGCAGGCATGAGCGGCACCGCCCTGTGTTGGCAAGGTTTTATCCTTAGAAGCTGCCTGGCCCCATGAGCGGCAGTGCAGGGGAAGAACTCACCGGCATCTTTCAGGGACACCAAAATCCTGCTGTACTCCTTAAGCAGGGACTGGTTGTTGAAGTTCGAGGGGAACGCCACGGCTTGGTCGTACTGCAGAACACGAAACGGGTGCCATGCGGGCTGAGCGGGCGGTGGGGCGGCGCCCGACAGTGTGGGCAGTGGTGGCAGGAGGCGGCAGCAGCAGCAGCAGGCGTGCCCAGCAGCAGCAGCGGCACAGTATCGGATCTGCAGGGCAGCTGCACCGCCAGGGAGCAGGAGCAGCAGGGGCAGCAGCAGCAGCAGCAGCAGCGGCGGCAAGATTTTGGCAGGAGGGGTGAGCGCAGTGCCAAGGCTGCACTTACCTCCTCCCAGGTGCCGCCCACCACCTCGAGGTCGCACTGGCTGGCGGCCTTGAAGTCTGCAGAGGGAGAGGGCCAGGCACCTTGTGCACTCTTGAGGATGGGAGTCGCATGCAAAAGCACAATCATGCAGGCCAGCCAAAGCTTCCTCATGCGTGCCTGCCTACAGGTAGCCAGTTTCTGCCAAACCCAGAGACAGCACACCTACCAAGGATGTACGAGTCGAGCACGACAGCTTGCACCGCGCCACGCTACACGCAGAGAGGTAAAGAAGGGCAGACGGCGGGGTAAGAGGCAGGACGCAATGCTGGCACGTGGCAGGCAGGAACACGAAGCTTCGAGTGGCTGCAGCTCTGCAATTCGCCACCTGCCTGCCCCTGCTGCCCCCAATTGTCCTCACCCGCACTCCCGCACGCCTGCCGACCAAACGCTCAAACACCATGGCATGCCGCCCCCACACCAACCTTCCCACACACTGTGTCCGCCCCGCCAGCCAATCAAGCAAGCCACGGCGGGCATCCAGGCAGCCAGCCCTGCAGCAGCCAGCCAACTCACACGGAGCTCGTCAAACATGGCGTCCAGGTCTGCATCCGAGTCCCAGGGGTAGCCTGTTGCCTGCACACAGGGCGCACCATCGTGCCGTATGGGAGCGCCCAACTCAGGGGCCAGGGCGGTCCTGCTGGCCGCGCCGGCTGAAACCCCAAAGTCACACACACAAGAGACGTGGGCACGCCAGGGGGAGGGCAACTGCCACTCTCCCTCCCCCGCCCCGGCGCACCCTGATGCCTCGTTTTGAGATGTCGTTGATGTATTCAGGGTCCTCCCAGGTGCCCACCAGCTTGCCTGCATCCACAGAGAGAGCGCATGACAATGATGGTGGTAGTGGGGCCTGGGTGCCGTGAAGCCGAGCTGGGATGCATGTGGCGTGGATGCCCGCCGCAGCCTGCAACCAGGCAACAGCAGCTGACTGCCCCCTTGCCTGGCAGGTCCTCCACGCTGCGGATTGCAGTTCGCAGCTGGTTGGCGGTGAGGTTGGCGGCTGCGGCGGCGGGGGTGCACACAAGTGGGGGCGTGACCTGGCAGTGCCAGCAGCAAGCAAGAAGCAGCACGGCTCACTCTGCTGAGCAACACAGCCGCATTGAGTGGGGTCGCATGCTGCCCTGCCGGTGGCCCCTTGCCCGGTCGAGTTGGATGGGGGCCACTAGGGGTGGCAGGGCAGGGCCCTCCGCAGCTAGCTAGCTCGAGTGCCCAGCGTGCACGCTGCCACGCCCACTCACGCACCCGTGTTGGCGGTGTAAATGGCGGTCACCACGAGCATCATGAACGCAAAGATGGCGATGATGAAGCGCCCTGCAAAGTTGCGGCTCTCGAGATCGCCTAGCTGCATTGGAGGGGCAGGGGAGGGGGCACGAGATTGGCAGCCTGGGCGCGGCGGTGTGGCCAAGGTGGCACCAGTCCTGGGGCGGGCTGGGCGTGGGCAAGCACCCCATGGCAGGGAGCCTGAGGGGACTGCTCACATCCCTCGCTAGCTGTGTTTCCATACTGCCAGGCCCGCACCGCTCACATCCCCCACTGGGAGTGATGCAATGGTTGCCTGGCCCTCACCTGCATGGGCCGCCCCAGGGAGGCAAAGATGAGGGGCTGCAGCTCGGGGTAGGGAGGGGCGCTAGGCGGGGGCGGGCGCACGTTGGCCCAGCGCTCCACCCCCCACAGTATGCAGCCCACAGCCACGGCGGTCAGCACGATCGCCAGCCACACCTCCCTGCACACGTGGTTGGGTAGAAGGCGGGCTGCGGTTGGCGACGCAGGGGCTGGGCAGGGCAGGCAGGCAGCGGAGGGACGATGACGCGGTACTGGCATGTTGTGTGGTACTGGCGCTAGAAGGCCCCATGCGCATCCCGCCACGTCGTGGCTCACCACTCAAATGCATCGAGGAAGAGCCAGTAATCAACGCCGCCCGTGTCCTGGCTACTGATCAGGACCTTGTAGCCTCCACCCATGGTAGGGTAGGTGAAGGTGAGGCCCTGCAGGCAGGCAGGCGGGGTGCTCCGGGCACGCGGCAGCGGGTGGCGGTGCTTGTAGCAGCAGGCGCCGCGCCCAACAGCTGCCCAACCAGCACTCTCTAGCGCCCCTCCGCTCCATCTCTCTCTCCCTCTGTAGCCACGCAGGCAGGGTCGTGCTGCTTGGTTTCTTTCCCCGCCGTACATGCAGGCTGGTACGCTGAGCCAGTCCCCCACCCATTGCTGCCCATCAAGCCAGCACCTCGACCACGCCCTGCCATCCCCCCCAGCCCGCCTCCCCCCGCCTGCCTCATGTGCACCCACGCACCATCTCCAGGTTGGTCCTGCTGACGTCAATCCCCGCCACAGCGATGTCGCACACCCCGTCCCCCGCCTCCAAGTGTGCAAGCATGTCATACCTGCCGGGCAGGAGGGTGTGAGGGGGCGCTGGTGGGCCGGGCAGAGGTGCTGCCTGTGCAATTGAGGGGGGCAGCAGCTGGCGCTGGCGCCGACACCCCCATGACCAGCCCGCCCATCGTCCCGCCACCCCTGCAGGCCCTTGAATCCCGCCATGCAAGCTGCTCTTCGCTGGCACTGGGCGTGCACCTGCCTGCCCGCCCCCTGCCCACCCGCCCCACCAGTCCAGGCAGGTCCAGTTGAGCCGCGCCCGCGCCCAGCCAAGCTGCTGCCGCACGAGCTCAAACAGGGCGGGCTCGTAGCCGCCAAACTCAGAGGGCTCCCTGTCCGCGCAGTACACCACTGCAGGGGGGTGGGTGGCGGCCAGGCCAGCAGGGGAGGTTGGCGGACGGGCGGCCGGGGGGCTGCGCGGGGCGGGCAGCGGTGGCATGCCGGCAGCAGGTTCACCTGGCGCGTAGTCAGAGGTGCAGACATTGATGGTGCTTGAGCTGGACGACCAGGGGTCTGTCTGCAGGTCTGGAACTGCCCTGCACGGCAAATGTTAAGTCGAGATGAATGAGCACCGCCAACCCGGTAGCTGGTACTGCAGTCGTGGCGGCAGGCAGGGACGCGCTGCCGCTGCCACACACTGGCTGCACGCCCGCCGCATCCACGAGTTGCAGCTCCGTGCACTCCCCGAGACCACCACGCACCCCTGGGCGGCGGCCAGCGGGAGCAGCAGGCCTGCAAGCAAGAGGAAGCGTGACAACGTCCGGCGCATCTGCTCGCGGGGCCGCGGGGAGGTGTCCCCCCGTCGAAATGCCTGGTAATTGCCCCTGGTAGTGTCTTGTCTAAAGCAGAGCGCTCTTGCAGAGGGCCTGTCAACATTGCCAGCTGCCTTGCCACCTGGGCGGAGCCTGCGACTCGGAGCCCCTTCCCCCTCTGCGCCGCGCTGGACGATTACGGCGCAGCATGCATACTAACGCAAGCCTGTCCCTCAGCTGTATCACTTAAACTTGGCCCGGTCCACATGCCCACCTCAGAGTGCACAGGGCATCAGGTCTTCCTTACTGTTGACGGGCAAACTTTTGATGACATTTCGGAGGATTCTATCGCATATTGACGCTTGCAAGAAGAAAATGACAGTTAGCGCGCGCCAGCGCGCGCTCTTCTGAGGCTGGTAGAGTGCGCCAGATTTACGATGCCAAACGGGTGCAAGACCATGTTGATCGGTGTCTCACGTGTTCATGCATGCTAAAGCTGCTGCAAGCTTCCTATTGCGCGTTGCCACGTGGACACGATCTCGAGCCTCGCGCTTCCTCGTCTGCAGCCTGAACTAACACACACCTTCCATAGCCTGAACACATACTTCGCTTACAATCCTCCAGACCGCCACCATATCTCCCACCAACCCCGCAGCCTGGAACGGCTCGGCTGCGGCCAATGGCACGGCAATGACTGTATCCCAGCCCCCCGATGGGCCTGAGGTTACCGGTCTGCTCACGACGGGCCTGGCGGGTAAGTCGGCAGTGACACTCGAGCAAGTCCCCGTGGTCACCCTACCCCCTCGGGTTCACTGCTCGCGACGGGAACTGTCAGCACAGCGCAAAGTCTCGCCTGTTCACCCGCCGCGCCTGCCCTCCTGCCTGCAGAGGGTGCGCTCGCTGGCGGCGGTAGCGCGGCAGCGCCGCAACACATAGTGCTGAGCGCTAGTGCCACCGCTGCCCGCCTGCTGGGCACCACCCAGGCATCGCTGCTGGGTGCTGACCTGCGGCAGGTGCTTGTCGACGCAGCGGACCGGCGCTCCCTGGATGGGTGGAGCGCGCTGGAGGGCCAGCTGCAGGCGGAGCTAGAAGCCAGCACGCAGCTGCCTGTGCCGCCGACAGTTGCTGGCAATGCCGGCGGTGACGCCTGCAAACACAGCACCAGCACGGCACGCTGGTTGGATGTGTCAGTGATGGCGCTGCCGGGCGGGCGGTACGCATGGTCGTGCGACCCGTGCGCTGCGCCAGGCAGTGTGCAGCAGGCAGGCAGTGCGCCGCCGGCCAGGCCGCAGCAGCAGGAGCAGCAGCAGCAGCAGCAGCAACAGCTGTCGGATGGAGAGGCGGCGGCACTGCGTGCCCTGCCGCTACCCATCTGGGTGTGCGCCTCGCCAGGCGGGCGCGTTGTGTTTGCCAACGCTGCCTTCTACCGTCTCGTGGGCTGCACCGAGGGCGGCGCAGCAGGGCGGCCGTGGACGGAGCTGCTGCAGCGGCCGCAGCACCCGGCCGACGCCGCAGCGGTGCAGCGGCTCGAGGCAGCCATAACAGCAGGGCAGCCCGCGCAGGAGGAGGTGCAGTGCCGCGGCGAGGTTGCTGCCGGCATCAGTGCAAGCGCGGGGGAGAGCAGCAGTGGCTGTGCCGCTCGTGGCAGCGGCGATGGCCGTGGCAGCAGCGGGCACGCCAGCCGCTGGTGGGGCAGCGTGAGCGTGTCCCCCCTGGAGCAGCCGTACGGCAGCAATGCACCGCCGCTGCTGGTGTGCACGCTGCAAGGCAGCGCGGCGCAGCCGCCGGCTACCCAGCCGCTGGCAGCAGGGGCAGCAGCGGGGGCCGGCGGCAGGGGCACGGCGGCAGGGGCGGGGCGGCACGCGGTGCCGCCTGCGCTGGCGCAGCTGTGCAACCAGGCGCTGGCCTCCACCAGTGAGGGCGTGGTTATCACGGACCCCACCCAGCCGGGCAACCCAATCGTGTGGGCCAACGCCGCGTTCGAGCGCATGACAGGTGGGCGGGGCGGGATGGGATGGGTCCCGATATTCCGGGCGGGCTGGAAAGCCCAAGGACAGGGCAGGGAGGGCAGGCACAGCGCAGCGCAGTGTGCTGGACCGCGGCCGGCTGCGCCCCCCGCCCTGCACGTCTCAAGGGGGCCTGTGCTGCCCTGCCGCCGGTACCCGCCGCCTCCTCCTGCCGCCCCAACCCCCTCAACCCGCACTCCGCTTGGCTCCTCATCCCTCCCTGCCCCTCCCCGCCCGCCGCCTGCAGGCTACAGCCAGGCCTCGGTGCTGGGCCGGGGGCACAGCCTGCTGCAGGGCCCAGACACCGACCCGGTCATTCTGGCCGATATTGCGGCCGCCATGGAGGAGGGGCGGCCCGTGGTGGCCGAGGTGCTTACGTACCGGAGGGACGGCAGCTCCTTTTGGTGCCAGGTAGGGGAAGGCTGGGGCAGGCTGGGTTTGCAGGGCAGCCTGGGAAAAGCTGGAAAGAAGCTGTGCGTTTCTGGGGGTGCGGGGCATGGGCGGCCTGTGCTGGCGGAGGCCCCGACCCGGTGGCGAGACGGCAGCTCTGCGACGGTGCAGCGCGACCGACCCTGCCTCCTTCATCTCGCCCGGCTTCCCTGCCTGCCTCCCCCCGCCCCGCTCCACCACAGGTGTCCGTCACGCCCATACGCGACGCCGGCAGCGGGCGCGTGGCCAACTTTGTGACCGTGCAGCGGGACATCAGCCAGCGCAAGGCTGTGGAGGCGGCTAGCCACATGCGGGAGCAGGCGCTCAGGTGGGGGGGCGGGGCAGAGACAGAGGGGGTGGCGATTGGGGCAGCAGCATAAGGAGGTGGCCTGCCGCACACAGGGGGCAGGCACTGTGGGCAGGCACTAGTGGCTCTTGCATGTTGCCAGGGAATGGCTCGTTGGCCGCCTGCCTCTGCATGCATGCCTCCCTGACAACCCTCCCGCCTGACGCTCGCCTGCCGGCCTGCAGCAACCTGAATGAGGGCATCTGCATCTGTGACGCCACCACGAAGGACTGCCCAGTCATCTACTGCAACAACGCATTTCTGAGGTGCGGGTGGGAGGCGGAGTGGGGGCTTCAAACAAAGCCGGAATGGGGCCTTCAAACAAAGCCTGCCTTGCCTGCACCTGCCCGCCCACCTGCCTGCCTGCAGCGCCTCCCACCTTGCACGCCTGCCCACAACACGTAGCACTCACCCGCCCTGCTGCCATCCCTTCCTCCCTCACTCCCTCACTTTCTCTCCCTCCCTCACCTGCAGGATCACCGGCTACAGCCGCAAGGAGGTGGTCGGCCGCAACTGCCGCTTCCTGCAGGGGCCCCGCACCGACCCCGCCACCGTCCAGCGCCTGGCCACCGCCCTGCATGAGGCGAGCGCGCCCTGCCAATTCTGCTAAATCAGCTGATTTAAATGATTCTATCGATACAGCCAGTTTACCCGCCGGCGGCTGTCTTGCATGCTGGCATGGCAGCCGGGGCATGCCCGTCTCTGTGCATGCGTGACGCATCGTTGATTTCCGCCTGCCACGCCTGCCCGCATGCCCGCCTGGCTGCGCCGTTGGTTGCACCTGCCCACCTGCCTGCCCACCTTTACACCTGCCAGCGCATAGAAGGGAGGGCCTGTGGAGTGACCGCCTGCCATGCCTGCTGTGCCTGCTGTGCCTGCAGGGTCGGGAGGTCACTGTGGAGCTCCTCAATTACCGGAAGAGCGGGGAGGAGTTTTACAACATGCTCAGGTGGGCCGGCTTTGGTTCTGTATAGCACAGCAGGTGCGCGTGGCGGCGGGTGTGGGAACCCCCCCGCCCTGAGGGATGCACCCAACCCTCCAGCCTCGCCCCCCCCAGCTGCACCACACCAGCGGCAAGCTCACAGCCTAGCCCTGCCCTGCACCCCTCCCCTCCCCTCCCCCTTCCCCGCCGCCTCCCACCCTGCAGCATCACGCCTGTGCGCGACGCCTCTGGCCGCCTGCTGTCCTTCATCGGAGTGCAGAGCGACATCACGGAACTTGTGCGGCGCCGGCAGGCGGAGAAGGAACTGCAGGTGGGTTGGGGGGTTAAGCTTGGTGCTAGCTAGGTGACTGCTTGGGTTGGAGCTGGGCTGGCGTGATGTCAACACGTACCAGGGTGTTGAGGACGCTGGGTGATAAGGTCGCACTGTCACCGTGTCTGCTGACCTACCCGCCCCCGCCCGGCCCGGCCCCCGCCCCCGCAGGAGGCCAAGGTGGCTGCCGAGACGGCGGTGGAGGCCAAGTCGATGTTTCTGGCAAACATGAGCCATGAGATTCGCACCCCGCTCAACGGAATGATTGCGGTGGCGCAGGTGGGCACGCCGTGGGGGTGTGCGGTGGGGTACTTGCGGGCAGGCCATAGGTGTGGTTGAGCGGGCAGAGCTGCTGTGCGGCTCTCCTGCCACTTTGGGTTGCGGATGGGCAGGCCAGCCTGTGCCCACGGCGCTGCCTCTTCCAGCCACCCCTCGCCTGTCTCCCTTCCGCCATCCCTGCTGCCCGCCCACAACGTCGCCTCATCTCACCTCCCCCCCCCATCCGCCCGCCCCCCTGCCCGCCCCCTGCAGCTGCTGCTGACCAGCGGTCTCGCCCCGGAGCAGCGCGAGCTGGCAGACACGATCCTGGAGAGCGGCAACACGCTGCTGACCATACTGGGCGACATCCTCGACTTTTCAAAGGTGGGTGGGGCGGTGGGCGGCGTGCCTGGGTGGGACTGCGAGTAAATGAACGTTCCGCCAAGCTGGGGTGCTCACCCTGCCATGCTGGAGAACACCCCAGGAGTGTGTTGCTCAACAGCGCTGAGCTGGCAGCCGCCGGCTGGCAGGAGTGCCGTGCTTGGACGCGGGCTGCGGGATGTCTGGTTGTAACGCGTCACGCCCTCCTTCTGTGTCCCACCCCTCCCGCCCCATGTCCCTTTCTGGTGCAGATTGACCACAACAGCATGTCCCTGGAGAGCGCCCCGGTGGCGATGCGCGACATCATTGAGTCCTCGGTGGAGATGGTGGCAGCGGATGCGGGGCGCAAGGTGACTGTCTGTTTCCCTGCAAACCTTTGCTGAGTTCCGCCGTCTGGTTTGATCGTTGAGTTACGGAGCGGCAGCTGGGTTGTGGCGGGGCGCAAAGTGCGATGCGCGCGTGTGTGTGTATGTGTGTTTTGGAGGTGGTGTGAATGGTTTGGTGCGCACATGCAGTTGGCAAAGGATGACACGTCCCAGACAGAATGAGCAAGGCGCTCCCCGCCGTCAGGCTGACCGCTGCCCGGCACCCTACTGGCACGCATGCAGGGTCTGGATGTTGCCTACAGCCTGGCAGCGCCGCTGGTGGCGCGCCGCCTGATGGGGGATGGCATCCGCATCCGGCAGGTGGGTGTGGGCTCGGCATGTCGGAGGCAGAGAAGGGTTGAAGCAAGCACAGGCAGGCAGTGTGTGAGTTAGTGTGTGGGGTGGAAGCGGGCGCGCAATGGGAGGGCCCGGCAGTACCGCCTCCGCCCTGCGCGCAGCTGGTGTCAAACCCTCCTGCCATCCACCCCCACCTCCCCGCCTGGCCGTCTCCACCCACTGTCGCCCCGTAGCCAACCTGTGCCCGTCCTCTCTCCCCGCCCCCCTCCAGATCATGGCCAACCTTCTGAGCAACGCCGTCAAGTTCACGTCTGCCGGCGAAGTGGTTGTGGACGTGTGGGTGGAGGCCTCACCCACCCCACAGCAGCAGGCGCTGGAGCAGGCACAGGCTGCCAGCGGCAGCACCGCAGCCGCCCCCGCTGGCGGCTCACCGACAGCCGGCGCCCCGCAGGCGGCACCCCCAGGGCACGGCCCCCCGCGCCTGCATGTCACCGTGCGTGACAGCGGCATCGGCATCCCGGCTGCCTCCATGCAGCGGCTGTTCCAGCAGTTCAGGCAGGGGCACGAGAGCATGAGCCGGCGGTACGGCGGCACAGGCGCGCGGGCACGGGGGTGGGGCCGGCCGGAAGCAAGTGTGCGGCAAGGGAGGGGGTGGGGGCAGGGGAGGCTTGTAGTCACCGGGGCATGTCGGTGCGGAGCGCGGCAGTTGCAGGCAGCCTATTGGCTGTCTGGCCGGCCTCCAGCCTGCGGTCTGCTGACGTGGCACCCCTGCCTCCCTGCCAACCTGGCGCAGGCCTGGGGCTGGCCATCTCTCGCCGCCTGGCCCAGCTGATGGGAGGCGAGGTGTGGGCGGAGAGTGTGGAGGGGCAAGGATCCACCTTCCACTTCACAATGGCTCTCGCCTGGGAGGGCGAGCTGGTGCCAGCCGGCAGAGCATGCGGTGGCGGTGGCGCCGCCGCCCCGCTGTCGCCTGTTGCTGCTGCCGCTGGAGAAGCAGCAGCGGCGGCCTCTGGAAGGCGCGATGGCGGCAGCAGCTTTGACAGCGAGCAGAGTGCGGGCAGCCCGTCTGCCGTCCGGCGGCGGTCCAGCGACGAGACACAGCAGCAGCAGCAGCAGCGGCAGGGAGGCAGCAGCGACGAGAGCGCGGCTGCCTCCGCCCCGGCTGCGGCCTGTGGCAGCGTGGACAGCAGCGGCGGCAGCAGCGC
Organism: Micractinium sp. NFX-FRZ; assembly: GCA_029339195.1. Lineage (NCBI taxonomy): Eukaryota > Viridiplantae > Chlorophyta > Trebouxiophyceae > Chlorellales > Chlorellaceae > Micractinium > Micractinium sp. NFX-FRZ. The sequence goes on from JAPTJF010000167.1 coordinate 52,773, forward strand.
TCAGGGCGCGGAGGAACAGCGGCTGCTGCTGGTGCAACACCACGAGGCGCTGCTGCAGAGGCTGGCGCAGCGCAGCGTGGCGCGTGACGGGCCAAAGGCAGCGGCAGGCGGGGTTGAGCCCGCACCGCTGCGCCTCTCGGGGCTCACCGACGCCCCCAGCACCCCCGGCGTCACCCAGCACGCCATGCCGCCCCTCGGCCACTTCAGCGTCGCCAGCAGCAGCAGCATGCTTAACTCTCTTGCTGGCAGCTACCGCTCGCTGTCTGCGCTGGCGCACGTGCTGCCGCCCCTGCAGCCGCTGCTGCAGCCCCAGACCGTGCGCCGCTCCAAGTCGTTTACCGACTTGCAGCGCCACAGCATGGCCTCCCATGGCAACGGCGAGACCTCGTCCGCAGCCGCGCCGCTGGCGCCGGTGCCTGCGCCGGGGCATGGGCGCCAGCGTGGCAGCGGCGACAGCGTGCACAGCATGCACAGCTGCCCCGAGCGCGCGAGCGTGGACAAAAGGCAGGCTGCAAACCGCGAGCTGCCGCCAGCAGTGGACTATCGCACGTCGGCCTTCTGGTCTCCCAGCCAGCCCATCCAACCGGTCAAGCCCCCGCCCAAGCGCGACCCTACGCCCCGCGCCAGCGGTGGCAGCCCGTCGCCACAAGCAGCGCCTGCAGCCACGCATGCGCAGGCTCACAGTGCCAGCCCTGGAGCGGCAGCAGCAGCAGCAGGCAGCGTGGTGGCGCCGGCGCCGGCAGGTGTCCACCGCCGCAGCAGCAGCGGCGACTGCGGCGCGAGCTGCCAGTCGGCGCCGCCCGCACCGCAGAGCCAGCACCAGGCAGCAGCAGGCGGCGGCGGCAGGGCCGCCTCTCCCAGAGGCATGGCAGACTGGAGTGGCGTCAGCGGCAGGGGCAGCGAGGCCTCTGCCGTGCTGCGCGGCCGCCGGGTGTGCATCGACATCGCGCACAGCCCCACGGCGGAGCAGGTGACCTGCTGCCTCCTGCTTCGCATTCCCCGCATGTGCCTGCCTCTGGCACTGCCTGCTTGCTCCACCTCCCCTGCCCGTGCCTGCTGCCGCCGCCGCCGCTGCTCCTGGTCCACGTGTCTTGCTCCCTTCTGGTGACCCGGCCACTGCAGGGTCGGCGCACATGCACTACACACAGCCTCACCACCTGACCGCCTCCTCTCTTTCTTTCCCCAACCCCTGCAGGTCGCCCAGAGCTGCCGGCTGCTGGGCATGGAAGCCACGGTGGCGAGCTGCCAGCAGGCAGCGGCAGGCAGCGCCGGCGGCGGCGACTTCTGCATCACCACAGCAGACAAAGCGCTGGAGGGTGAGACACCGCTGCTGCCTCCGCTGCCGCTGCTGCTGCTGCTGCTGCTGCTGCTGCCAAACCCGTGCTTTCCCTGACCGTCACCAGGCGTGTGCCTTGCAACAGCCAGCTCGGTCCGCACCCTGCAGCTGCCGCTTTCAGCAAGCCTCTCGCCCTGGACAGAGTACTCGTGCCGGCACTGCCCCTGCCCCATCGAGCGTAGCTTTCGTCTGACCCCGCCCTGCTCTGCCTGCCTGCCTGCAGCCGTGCGCTCCGGCTGGCGCGGGCGGCCGCTGGTGGTGCTGGGCCGACGGGAGGACCTGCCTGCCAACCTGCAGCCCCTGGCCACGACAGTCAGGTGAGGCGGCCATCGCCCTGCGCCCAGCTCTGCCGTTCCCTTGCGCTGCGTCGTGTGCTGAGCGCCACCTCGCTCTAACGCCCCGTGCTTTGCGCTGAAGCTGGGATCTGCACGCGGTGCGCTTGCGCGCCGCTGTGCCAGCATTGCTGCCCCCCGCTCCCCCACTCTGACCTCGTCTTGCGCCCCGGCCCCTCCCTCTCCTGCCCTGTCTGCTGCAAGCCTGTGCTGTTGCCTCGACATTAGCGTTGCGCGCCCCTCTTCCACTCGTTTTCGACAGACGCGTCTTGCGCCCGGGCCCTAACCTCTGTTTCCTCCTGCCCTGTGTGCAGCAAGCCGGTGAAGCACGCCCGCCTGGTGGGGGCGCTGCTCAAGGCCAACGCCTTCACCTGTTCCAAGCAGCAGGCGCCGCTGCACTGCGACCCACAGATGCTCAGCCTGCTCCCAGAGCGGTGAGTGAGTGAGAGGAGGATGGGGGGCTGCCCCCCACCTGGGGTGCTGGCATGCTGACTGGCCACATGCGCCAGCCGCCTGCCCCACTCACCCGCTGTACAAACAGCATGTGCGCCATGCATACCACCTGGGTCTGTGCCTGCCGGCCAGACGGACGGCACTGCGCATTTGCTCCTCCGGCGCTAGCATACCCTGCTGCCCCCCTTGCCTCGCCTTCTCCGCCTTGCCCTGCGCCCACCGCTCATTCCTCCCCATGTGCTCCCTCCCTGTCGCCCCCTCCTGCATCTCGCCTGCAGCCTCCTGCTCAACCCGCTGGCCACCAACCGCCGCATCAGCCTGGACAACTCGGCTCTGGACCGGCGGCGGTGGGAGGTGGCTGCCGCGGCTGCAGCCGCCGCGGCCGCCGATTCCGATAGCACGCTGTCCCCGCTGCGCCCCAGCGGCCCCACCGCTCGTGGCGCACTCACGCTCACGTCGCCGCCGCCGGGCGAGGGCGGCTGGAAGCCGGAGCTCCCGGTGATCCACTCGGACGGCAGCCGTGAAAGCAGCCAGCGCAGCAGCCTGGACATGCAGCTGCATGCCAGCGGCAGCGGTGCCGGCGGTGCCGGCACCGCGCCCGCGTCGTGGCACCAGGCGCTGCTGCCGCAGCTGCAGACGGTGACAGAGGATGAGGAGGCGCCACCCGCTCCCCTTGCCACTTCCGCCGCGGCGCTGGCTGCGGCTGCGGCCGCGGCAGCCGCCGCCACGTCAGCAGCCTCCCGCCCTCCCCGCATCCTTGTGGCTGAAGACAACATGATCAACCAGCGGGTCATTCGCAAGGTGCTGCAGCGCGTGGTGCCGGCGGCGGAGGTGGAGGTCGTGGGCAACGGGCTGGAAGCACTGGCGGCGGTGCACCGAGGCAGCTTCGACCTGGTGCTGATGGACATACACATGCCAGGTAGGGCTGGAGGGCCTCAGCGTGTCGTGCTTGCTGTTGCTGCCCTGGCTAAGTGTGTGCGTGCCATGTCTGGAAGGCATGTGCGTTGCTGGGCGGGCCGTCCAGCTTGCCCGGTGCGTCGCCTGCACAGAGGAAGCGCTTGGCCATTGCTGCTCATCGCCGCCCGCCCCTGCTGCCCACCAAGCTGCACCTTGAACCCCCCTTGCATAACTGGATGGCCTCGAGGCCTCCAGGCGACCGCCGCCCCTGCTCTCTTGTTCACCACGCTCCACTCCCCTTCCACCGCACCCCCCCCGGTTGTCCTACCCGCTGCAGAGATGGATGGCCTGGAGGCCTCCAAGCGCCTGCAGGCGGAGCTGCCCCCCGAGCGGCGCCCCATAGTGGTGGCCCTCTCCGCCGACACCCTGCAGGAGCTGCACCAGCAGTGCCGGGAGGCGGGCATCCGAGAGTTTATTTGCAAGCCGTTCCGGGTGGAGGACGTCGAGCGGGTGCTGGCGCTGGTGCAGCCGCGCCTGCGATGCGTGCAAGGCAGCGGCGCCGGCGGCGGCAGCTGAGTCGCACGCTGGTGCGTCCGCGCCCTGCGTCGCGCCTGAACCAGCCGCATGGGCACCTGCACCACCCGGCATCACCTGAATGTCCACTGATAGCAGCCAATGGGCTGCGCCCCGGGGGGGGGCTGCATGCCCTCCCCCAGCCGCCCTCCCCCCTGCAAATTTTCAGACGCAGAACGAATGAACTGATGTATTGCGCCTGCTGTTGTGTTCATGCCTTGCCCCTGCCTACGTGGCACGCCCGTCTGCCCCAGCGGGGCCAGGCCGTGTAGTGTTGTGCCGGCGCGGACTTGTGACCTGCGCCGGGCACCCCTTTTTCCAATCTCTTGCCCCCTGCTATTTCGCCAGACACCTCGCTCACGATCCTGTTTCCCTCCCAGAGGCCTGGCTGCCTTGACGCCCCCGTTTTGATCCAGCGCAGTCTTGCCTCCCTATCCCTCTTCTGATCCCATGCCCCCTACACTCCCTCCCGCACTCCCTCTGCCAGAGTACACAGTCACCCACCGCTGCGGCCTCCTCTAGTACCCCACCCTGCCCCTGCGCCATTTTGAACAGCCCTGGGTGCGTGCATGCCCCGAAACAGACGCTTGTGGGCTGCCCTCCTCAACAGCTGAACTCGATCCCCCCGGTTCCTTTCAATCCCCCCATTGATTGACTCTTCCTGTCTTCCCTCTGGGCCACCCTTCTTTCTCCCTGTCGCTTTCTTCGCCACTGCACCCTCACACCCTGCACCAGCCACCACATCACATCACATCTCATGGGAGGCCACACCCACCCCCTCCCCTGCACCTGCGCATCCCCAAAGCAACAAACCCTCAGGCCTGTTGAAAACTGCCCCCTGCCCGGCACCCCAACCGAACCCATGCCCCTTCTCATCCCACTTTACCCATGCATGCATGCATCCATCCTCCTAGATCAGCATCCTACCCCCCCTTTGATTTTGACCTGAATCGCACCTCGCACCGTGCCTGCCTGTGCACTGTGTGCCCCTCGGCCCCAGCACGTCTCGGCCTCGGTCTTAGCGGATACATCGCCCCAGCAGTGGAACCACCCTCATTTCCCTTACTGTTACATACCAGGCTTAAGCTTTACACGCAAGGAAGTCGCGGAATGGTGGTGGGTTGGGGTGTTGCACACGTGGCAGCGGGCAACGTCAGAGCGCAGCAGGAAGTCAGGAGAGCAGGGCAGGACGAACAGAGCGGAGCACAGCGAGAGGGGCGGTGGCGCCAGCAGCTGCCGGGACGTGGGTCGAAAGGGAGACACAGGGCGGGCTCTCACGTTTGTGGTCAGAGGCAAACCACCGCCAGAGCTGCTAGCTATTTATTTAGGGACAGTCATGAGGGAGGGAGGAGGGGCTGTAGCACGGGGGCTGCTCTGGGGCGACCCAGACAGTGCAGAGCTCAAAAAGAGGAGGGGTTGTAGCGCGGCGGCTCCCGCCCGAAAAACTGCCGCTTGAGCAGCTGCTGGTGCCGCTGCCGCGCCTCATCCATGCCGATGGTGCCGTCGGCCACGCTGCAGGGGGGCAGGGTGGGTGGCGGAGGGGGGGCAGGGAGCGTGTGGGTGGGCTTGAAACATGGACAGCTGGTTGTGCTGCTGCACCCCTCACAAATGCTGATGGTGCTGTCGGCCATGCTGCAATGATCAAGGGGCGTGGGAGAGTGTGAGCAGGGATACGTGCGCAGGCAAGCAATGCCAATGATGGGAAGATGGCGATGAAACGTATGCGCCTCATCCATGCTTATGGTACCGTCTGCCACGCTGAGCAAGGACAGTGCAGCATTGAAAAAGGGGGGGGGGGGGCGCGAAGGCAGGTGCAGGGAGAAACAAGGGTGTGGGCAGGCAGGTAGGCGGGGGATGTGGCAAGCCTCGTAGTGCTGGCTGGATGTTATGTAGACAAACATTTGCACCTTGACCATGCAAGTAAGGTGCAGCAAGATCCAGCCAGCATATTCATGTCATCCAGCCCGCCCGGCCCGCTCCTGCCGTGCTCCACCCCGCTCACCGTGTGCCGGTGGTCTCGCCGCTGCCCTCCACCAGCTTGCCGTCTCGCAGCACGTAGTGCCCCGCGCCGATCGATGAAACCTCCCCAGGATGCCGGGGCGTCATGACACGCAGGAAGCTGATTTTTGCGGCCAGTTGCTTGAAGAGGTCCTGCTGCCGCGCTACGTCCGCCTCCCCGGCGTGCTGTCGCATTGTTTGCCGCGCCTCCGACCAAGCTGAGCCGCGCTGCGCTTCGGGCAGCCGCTTGATGAGGGAGAGCAGCTCTTTGTAGGCTCTTATGACCTGAGTGCGGTGCTGGCTGGGCCCCATACGGCACTCTCTGTGTTCCAACGAGTGAAAGTAGTGCCACTGGGATTGGGTCCGCCGGCAATTTGGGCTGAGGACCCTGCATGACACAAGAACGTCTACCCGCCGCCAGGGTGGCGGCAGCGGCGCAGCGTGGGGCGGCGCCGCCCCATGGTGCAGCACTGGGAGGATTTACAGTCGGGGCATCCGTGCGTAGCACTGTGCAAACATAAAACGTGAGCGGCTGCAGCGGCATGAGCATGAACACATCCTCCCTGTCGGTGAACGCAATTCACGCCTCATTGTGCACCGCCAGCGGCGGGCGCCAGCGGCGAGTAGCCGCCGGCCGCACGCGAGCCTTCTGGCACAAACCGCCCCCGCCTCTTGGCAGCAGTAGCAAACCGCCAGGCCACGCCGCTCATGGTCAGGTAGCGGATGTACTCCCCATTGCCCGTCACGCCTCTGCAGGTGGGCGCCCAGGGCGAGGGTGGGGGTGCGCGGGAAGGGTGGGAAGGCACGCACGGTAGCCGCACGTGGCAGCAGGGATCAAGGCAGCTGCGAGGGGAAGAGAAAGTTTAGTAGACAGTGCAGCGCAGCAGGCAGCAGGTGCCGGCGGGTGACTGCAGCGGCAGTCGGCAGGCAGCAGCAAGTGTAGCGACGCTGCCGGGCGCCCCGCAACGCAGCAGCGTCCCATGCCAGGTGGGCGCACCTCATGCGCGGCACCAGCCAGGCTGCCACGCTGGCAGGCTCCTCCGCCAGGATGTTGATCATGCGGGCTGCCGGTGGGAAGGGTGTGTTGAAGTTCTATGTCATCAAGGAGTTTCAGGTGGCAGGCGAATGATGATGCCGGCAGGAGGCAGGGCAGGCGGGCGGCAGGGCGCATGCAAGATGTCAAGTCACGCAGGCTGCTGGACAGACAGGGCGCAGGCGGGGGCCAAGCAGGCGGTGGGCCAGCAGGCCAGGAGCGGGTGTCGGGCCCAATCAGGAGGAGCGGTGCCAACGTGCGAACACTGTCACTCTCCAGCAGCCCGGGCCTGCCCTCCTTTCCATCCCATCCCGGCCCAGCCCAGCCACCCGGTCCTAACCTGACCTGAGCGCGGGTTGTCTGCATAGCGTGTGAGGAGATCTGTGGCCACCATCCCGGGGCTCACTATGTGCACCCCTACAGCGCTGCCCTTCACCTCCGCCGCCAGGCTGTCCTTCAGCTGCACCAGCGCGCGCTTGGTGGCGCCGTACGCGGCGTTCCCAGGCGTGGGGTTGCCCCAGCTGCGGCAGAGGGTGCGAGCAAATGGTGGGGGCAAGAGGAAGGGTGGGCACCATGGCGCGCTTGTGGGCACACAAGCAGCGTTTCCTGGCGTAGGAGGTGCCCCGGCTGTAGGGTGGGCAACAGGAAGCGGGTGGCAATGTGCGGAGAGGCTTTCCTCACCGCCATGCTTCCACTTCGCGGCGACTTCACACACAGGGTTGTGAGCTGCTTGTCTGCAGCTCAGCTGGCCCACGCTTGTCAGCTTAGCCGGCAGCAGCAGCACGCCGCCCCTTGCCTGCCTGCCTGCCTGCCTGCCCCGCTGCCTGCCTGCCTGCCTGCCTGCCGCACCTCCCGTTTCCGTCCACGAGGAACAGCTTGCCCCCAGTGGGCTGCGTCATCATGCGGCACAGGGCGGCGCGGGCGCTCAGCAGCGCGCCTGCGGGTGGGCCGGCAGGCGGGTGGTGGAGGAAGGCAGAGGTGGGCTGGAGGTGGAGGCGCTGCCGCAATGCACAGCAGCAAGGCCAGCAGGGACCCGCAGCTCCCGCGGACCGAGGCAATGCAGTCAGCCGCCAGAAGCGTGCGTCATTGTGGCAGCCAGCGGCGGCATCCCAGCTGTGGCAAGCGGCGCAGCAGACACACCCAGGCCCTGCATGCCTGCCCCACCCAAGCCTTGAGCCTGTAAACAAACGTGTGTGGCAAGGAAACTGCTCGCAGTATTTGAATCACATCACTTTTCCCGCCTCACCCGTCAGGTTTGTGTCCACAATTGCAGTGAGCTCCGAGGTGGGGGTGGAGGCCACCGGCGCCTTGCGCTGCACAGGCAAAGAGGGGCCAGCCGTTGTAGCTACCGCCGTGCCGGGCCGCACAGCTGGCAGGTGCACGGAGTGCGTGGGGGGTCTCTCACCCGCCGGTCCCCACTCGCCTGCACCAACAGTGCCGCGCTGCACGCCCTTGTCGCATGTAGTTTTGCCCTCAGCTCTTCAAAAGTTGCCCTCTGCCCCACTTGACGCGCACCTGGTCACCCACCCCAAACACATGTGCGCTCACCTGCGCTGACAGCCCTGCATTGCACACCCAGATGTCGATCTGCCCCAGCTCCTGGTGCGCCCGCGCGGCCAGCGCCTCCACGTCAGCGGGCTTGGACACGTCAGCAGCCACGCCCACCACCAGCGAGCCGGGGAACTCCTGCAGTAAAAGGCACAGTAAAAGGCAGGGGACACTACAAGTGAGGACACGCCATACCGTGTGAGCATGCATGCGAGCAGCGAGCTGCACTTGTGGCTGCCGCCAGGGTGCCGGGGAGCTGCCCATGTGCAGGAAGGAGCGGCAAGCAACCAGCCGTGCCACGTCAGCACTGAGAAGCAGAGGCAAGGTTGCGTCTGCGCATTCAGCGCAGGCTAGACGGGATGGAAGGACACAAGCGTCGGCGGGAACAGGCAGGTAAGGCAAGGTGCAGGGCGGCGCCCACGGACCTCGCGCAGCCGCTGGAGGCAGTCCTCCACCGCTGCCGCCGAGCGGCTGCTGATCACCACATCGTCTCCCAGGGCCAGGAATTGGCGGGCCAGGTGCAGGCCCAGCCCACGCGTGCTGCCGGTGATGACGACCTGCACTGGCGGGCATAGAGGAGCGGAGACAAGGTGGCGAGCGGTGGAGGCAGCGGCGGGCGGCGGACAGGGCGGCGCCGGTGGAGCTGGCGAAGGCGGCGGAGGGCATGCACCTTAAAGCCTTGAGGGTGTGGTGTGTCATCCACGCGCGCCGTTGCGGCCGCGAGGGCCGACTTGGTGAGTTTGTGTCCCGCCCAGAGCAGCACGGGGGTGACAAGGCCGGCGATGAACCCACGCCATTCCCAGTCCCCTGAAGACATTTCGAGAGTCTGCAAGCGCTGTCGGGGCGCGGCACAATCTGGGCGCAGGCCAGGCCTGCTGCCGCCGGTGCTAGGGTTTTGGACACACTGCAGCCCTGCTGGCTCCCTGTGGTACGTACTGCCGTTCTTGTACAGACAGCTGGTCAGCACTGAGTGCGTGCTGTGCAGCATGGGGGTGCTCACAACAGGCTGTTTGCCGCCAGCCGAGCCCTCACGTAATTTGCCCTTGTACCACTCGGCAGCGCTCTAGTATTGCATGCTGTTTCTCATGAAGCTCTTCCATCCATATCCCCCTTCCCTACAACTCCGCTGTAGTGAACTATACCACTGCTCCCTGCCCTCCTATTCACACCAGCTCCACTGCCTCCACTGCTTGCACGCCTGCCCTCTTTCTACCACACGTCCGTGTACTATTAGTGTATTTTGCTTCACCGCAAGTATCCTGCAACCTGCGCAGCCGCTGGGCAGCACGTGTACCGCCGCTGTACTGCACCCAGCCCGCTGGGCACGAGGCCGGAAAGAGGCGGAAGGCAGGCTGGAGGGAGGTGGGCAGGCGGGCTGGGAGGAGGTGGGCAGGCAGGCTGAAGGGAGCTGGCGGGCCGGAAGGAGGCGGCAGCCAGGCTGGGGGGTGGTGGGCAGGCATGCCGAAAAGACGTGGCAGGCGGGCCGGAGAGAGGTGGGCAGGCGCCAACGAGTCCGGCGAACCCTGCTGACCCCAGGCCTGTGAGAAGGTTGATCATTCAACCTACAGCGAGCGCACCTGTGCCAGTATCAACTTCAACCGCTTCGCTTGTCAGCAGCAGCAAGCACTGCTGCACTGCCATTTGAGCCTCGAGCGGGCAGTCCCTGCGGCCATCTTCACGTGCCCAGCCGCCCCCTCGCTCAATCCCGCTGCCTCGCCCCCACCCCTTGTGGAGCTCTTAAGTCCCACACTGGACAGCATCTCCCACGCATGATTGCCTCAGGTTGTCAAGGTCGACACTGTGCATTATAGGGGGACATGTTGGGATGTCAGAAGTGTCAAGTCGGGGTGGGCGCTAACAACCGGCAGCACCGAGTGTGATTCTGTCTGTGGTGAAACGTGCCTCATTGTGAACCGTAGCCACTGCTGCTGCCCCCACCAGGCCGATAGGCACTGTCGCTGCTGCCGCTACTGCCGTATGCGGGCTGATCACCAGGCGGCGGCCCCTGCCCCTCCCACTGCCACTGCTGTTGCTGCTGCTGCTGCCACTGCTGCTGCGAGTCCACGGCTTCTTGTGCCTCACGCTCCACCTGGAAAGGAGCAGCAAGCCAGCGCAGCCATGAGGTGCAGCACAGCAAGGGCACCTAGGATTGCTGAAAGTCCAGCTTCGGCGCAACCAGCTGGGGCCAAGACAGAACTAGGCGCCTCCCTCGTGTGCAGCGTGCGGGCGCACGTTGCAGCACCTACCGTGCCCATCACACACGCGCCACGCCCGACGCCAACCACGCACCTCCACCCATGCACTGAACCCTCTAATCCCGAACCCAACATGACGCCAACCCCACAACCAGGCATCACTGCCCCACACCACCACAGCCGCGCCTCGCCCCCTTCCCCATTCTTCCCAAACCCTCCTTCACCTGCAGGGACACCTCCCCTGCCCTGCCCCACCTGCAGGGACACCTCCCCTGCCCTGCCCCACCTGCAGGGACACCTCCCCTGCCCTGCCCCACCTGCAGCGACACCTCCAGGAACTGCGTGCGGTCCGCATGCGGGTACTCGCTCACCCACAGCCCGCTGTTCAGCAGGTACACATCCTGGACGGCCTGCCGGCGGGGAGCAGTGACCAGGAGGAGGGCGGGCAGGGCGGAGATCGTGGGTTGAGGCCGCAGCAGCAGGCGGGCGCAGGGTGGGCAAGGCGGCCGGGCGAGCTCCCGCTCGCGGGCATGTGCCGTCATGCAGGCCGGAGGCAGGCAGGCATGCAGCAGGCTGGCTGCAAAGGTTCCAAGCTTCGACCAACGCCAAGCAAGCATGCACAGCAGCCCCACCACCCCGCCTTTTGAAACGCCGGGAGTGGGCGGGGCGGGGCACCACCTGCCCACCCAGGGACGCACGATGTCGACACGCCGCTGCAACGCTCAGCACCCCCAGCCCAGCCCGCGCCCACCTTGAATTTCTGGAAGGTGGTGTCGGCGCTCAGCACCACCAGCTCAGCGGGCTCTCCAGGCTGGATCAGCTCATAGCTGCAAGGCAGGCAGGCAGAAGGCAGTAGGCAAGGTGAAGGCAGGTGAAGCACACACAGGAAGGCAGGTGGGGGGACATGAGAGGGCGGGCAGGCTTCCAGGGCTGGGTTAGCTCGTCCCCGTGGGCAGGCACGCCCTGGCAGGCGCACAGGCACGTGGGAGGGTTGGGAGGCGGGCGGACGGCAGGTGGCACGTTGGCACGGCAGGCGGTGGTAAAGGCAACCAGGCATGCGAGTAGGCACGCATGCTTGCCCAACTGTTCCAGCCGCCGGCACTGCTGCCCGCTGCCCGCTGCCCGCTGCCCACTGCACTGCCTACGCGGCACCCGTCCCTGGCAGCCCTGAAGCAGCACCCCTGCCCGCACCGTGCATCGTACGGCAGCGTCAGCTCCGTCTGCGCCCCCCCGGGGTCCCCCACCAGCACCCGTGCCAGCCTCATCGTGCTGCCCCCCAGCAGGCCGCCGCCGTCGATTGAACTGAAGGGCTTGGGGCGGCCGGTGACCGACACCTCTAGCACACGCGTGCGCCACAGCCCGCCGTACCTGGCCCCGTGGGGAAGGGTCAGGGGGGATGGTTGGCGAGGCAAGGGGCAGAGGGTTTGCAGGTGGGCAGGGAGCAAGGGTGGGCAGGCAGGTGGGCAGGCAGGCGGCTGGGTCCCCGCCTCCACACAGTCCGGCTCCGCCACACGGTCCCGCCTGCGCCCCAAACCCTTCCCTCGCACCGCCCCCACCCACTTGCATGAACCTCCTAGGCAATACAGCTACGCCACTCACTTGTACTGCCGCCGCACCGCCAGGTTCTTCTTGGCTGCCAGCGCCCAGGGCCACCACAGGGGCCAGGTCAGCGAGGCGCCCGCCAGCACAGCCACCTGTGGGGGGGAACGCAGAGAGAGCCCACCAGCAAGGGCAGCGCTGCATGAGGAACTTGCAGGGAGGGAGGGCATGCCAGTGCGGAGTACGGGCGGTACTGGGGGCGGTGCTGTGGGCACCGCTGCTAGCCAGCCCGCTTGCTGCCGGGACCACTTTGCGCCACCAGCAGGCCGTGCCGGACAGCGGCTGCGACAGCCTGCTGTCGCCTCGCCAGCCGCCCATCACTTGCCCACCCGGCCTCGCCTTGAAGAGCGCCACCGCCAGTGCCCGCTCCCCTCCCCACCTTTGACAGCACCACCGTCATCGCCAGCGAGGCGCCCCACCGCTGCAGGCCATCCGTGGCCGAGCCGCTGAAGTAGGAGGCCTGCTGGGAGAAGGGGGTCACGGGGAGGACGCGGTCCAGCTCATCTGCAGTGGAAGCATGGGAGTGCAGGGGGGCAAGCGGGGAGAGGCAGTGTGAGGCGCAGGAGGGCCTGCTGGAAGAAGGCTGCCACCGGAAGCGTGCACCCCAACTCGTGTGTGTGTTTGCCAAAGGTGTGCAGGGATGGCGAGCCAATGCGGGGACAGGTGGCAAACCACAAGTGCTGGGGTGTCTGAGGAACGGGGTGCTGGGCAAGCGAGCAAGTGGTCCAAAATGCTTGGTTGCACGTTCATCCCGGCAGCAGAAAAGCTCATGCCTTGCTGGCCACATCCTGCCATGGGACCTGCTGGCCTGCTAGCCCGCTCCCCAAGACCCTCCACAGCTCCTCCCCGTCACCCACGCAGCGCTCGCGGGTGCGCCCCCACCCCCACCCCCACCCACAACCCTGCCCACACCTGTGCTCAGCAGCGCAATGTCCGGCTCCACGCTCATGCCTGGCTCATACTCGGGGCTGTACCCTCCGCTGCTCTCCTGCCAGCTGATCTCCTCCTCGTCGTCCCACACCTCGTCGCCTTCTTCTCCATTCAAGCCTTCGAATTGACTGCTGTACTGCTGCTGCCCCGCGGCAGCAGCTGCCTGCCCGCTGCCTGGCTGCGTGGCGCCAGCAAACGCTGAGTTGCCACTGCCGCCAGCAGCAGCTTCATCATCGTCATCTAATGCTGACCCAGGTGCCCGCCGGCGGCGCCGCCGCTGCCGCCGCAGCTCCTGCTGCTGCTGCTCCACATCCCAGGCGCTACCGGGGCCCACCCCAGCATCCGCTTGCTCCTCCGCCTCCCCGGGCTGCCACTGCTGCTGCTGCCGCCGGCGCCGCTGGCTCCTGCTGTCTCCGCCTCCATCCTGTGCCCACGACTCTGCTGCCCACCCATAGTCTTCTGTTGCCGCTGCTACTGCCTCTGGCGAGGCGGCCAGAGGGCCCCACTCTGCTGCCAAGGGGTCTGGCACCCCGCCGCCAACCGCCTGCTGCGCACCAGCTGCTGCTCTCGATGGCCTTGCTGCTGCTCTCGACCCTGCTGCTGCTGCACCTGCCGCCTCTGCTGTCCCTGCCGTCGACAGCGCTGCTGCGGCGGCGGCGGCTGCGGCGGCGGTGGCGGCGCCTGCCGCAGCTCCCCGCCGTTCTGCTGCTGCAGCTGCACGCTGCCTGCGCCGCATCTGGCGCAGCTCGGCCTCCACCCAAGGATCTTCAGCTGCAAGCTCAGCAGCCACTGGATCGGCTGTCAACTCGACAGGCCATTGCTCACTACCAAGCGGCCCTTCTTGCTGCCCCCGCTGCCCCTGCTGCTGCTCCTGCTGCAATTGCTGCTGCTGCTTCTCTGGATCGAGCTGCTGCCGCCGCCGGCTGAGGCGCCCGCTGCCGCCAGCCCTGCGCGCCTGCCGGCGTGCGCTGCGTTCCTCAGGGGTGCTCATAGCTGCCGCATCCCAGGCTGCCTGCCTGTCCGCATCTGCACCGCTTGACCACTGCTGCCATTCCCCTGCTTCCTGCCACGCTGCTGCGCTGCCGCCGCCATCCGGCACGCCCCAGGAGCCGCCAGTGCCGTCAGCATAGGAGGCGCCATCGGCAGCGCCGTTCCTGCCGGTGTCGGTGCTTCCGCTGCTGCTGCCACTGCTGCCACTGCTGCTGGGAGGCGCCCGCCTGGCATCATCACCATACAGCGACTCACGCTTTCGTCCACCGCCTGCATCTGCACACAACCAGGCAGGCATGGCAGATGGCAGCAGTGCCCCATCCATGTGTCAGCTCAACTGGGCCATACACCGTTGTACTCGCAACCCCAGTGGAAACAACAACAGGAGCTGTTCGCCACTGCCCGCCGTCGCCACTGCCTGCTGCTGCCAGCGCTCCTGCCGCCGCCGCTGCCGCCGCCAACCACTAACACACTGCCGCCGCGCATCGGCATGGGTTTCTGGGTTCTTGTCAGCTTGTCCTCTCACCTGCACTCCAGCGATAGTTGGCTCGGCATATGTGCACCGGCCGAGCGCGCTGGGCAAGTGGGCAACGCCGCGACAGGCTCTGTGGCGTGCCTATGGGAGGCCCGGTGGCCTTCATGGAACGCTAGAGCGTGCTGTAACGCAGCAGGACGTCAGGACATCCCTTGTCTCGAAGGGATTGGAGGGCTGGCCGGCTTTGGCGAGCCTTGAGGGTTGCCAACAGATGTCTTCAAGTGCGAGTGATGACGGAGTGCCGTTAGGAGCGGCTGAAAGACGGCATGTTGCAACCTTTTGCTCTGCTGGCAGCGTGCCACCTGGTGTCGGCACTGCATGCATGTGGTGGGGCTTGCGGCACACGGCATTATTGTTGTGCAGTGCTGAAGTGCCCCTGAGCTTGGGCATACTACGGGCGCTCTCTGACACACGCCGCCGCCAGTGGCTTGCAAGCCGCTGCCAGCTTTGTCCGACGGCAGCATCATTGCCGGCTACTGCCAATTGAGTTATACATAAAAAAGACAGCCCCACAGCCAGCTTCACGGAGCAGCATGCAGCGCGCGGGCAAGCGCAAGGTGAGCTCGCTGCTTGTGTGCTGGCACCCGCTCAGAAATGTGCATGGGGAGCGCAGGGCAGGCGGGAACACCCCGCTTGCCTGAGCTGGATGCCACCGCCGCCGCCGCCGTCCACTCCCCTGCTGCTGCCTCCCCTGCCGCCTGCGCCTCCTCCATCCTCCCTTGCATGCTCATGCATGGTGCCACATCCAACCCAACCTGTAATCCCGCCTCCAACTTCCGCCTCTGCAGTCGCTGGGCAGCAGCCAGCCGCTGGACAGCGGTATCCTCTATGGCCGAGTCACCGACCTCTCAGCGGTGCTGCTCGATGCCGAGGCGCCAGCACCGGCAGCAGCCGCTGTGAAGGCTGACAAGAAGGAGAAGAAGGAGCGGAAGGAGAAGAGGCAGAAGGTGGAGGACGCGGGGCCCGCTGCCATCGTAGCTGCGGTGCCGTCGCCCGCCGTGCCGGCCTCAAACGGGGACGCGGCGCCTGCCTCGGGTCAGAAGCAGCGCAAGAAGCCTCGGTGGACCGATGAGCAGAAGGAGGCGGCGCGGGCTGAGCGCGCGGCAGCAAAGGCTGCGTTCAAGGCAGCTTGGAAAGCCAAGCGGCAGGCAATGGCCGGCATCACTGCCGGCGCTGGCGAGGCGCCAGCTGGCGAGGCGCCGGCCACCGCCGTGCCAGAGGGCGGCGAGGCGCCACCCCCGGCGGCCGTGGAGGCACCACCAGCAGCAGAGGCGGAGGGCGGCAAGAAGAGCAAGAAGAGCAAGAAGGCGGCGGCAGTGCCTGTCACGCTGGCGCCGGAGGAGCGGGTGTCGGGGCCGGGCAACGCCGAGGAGGCGCAGCGCATGCGACAGGCGCTGGGTGAGCGGGGGGCTGCGCCTGGGGATGTGTGCACCTGGCTGCCTGCCTGCCTGGCTAGCTTGCATGCAGCTGCCTGCCCGCCTGCCGGCTTAGCTTGCATGTGTTTGCTTGCCTGCCTAGATTGCAAGTGGCTGCCTCCCTGCCTGCCTGCCTGGATGCATTGCCTCACCAGCAGGGCACTTGATCGGCCCGCAGCATCTGCAACTGCATGCAGGGCACGTGCTCTGCCCTTTGTGTACGCCCCGCTCCTCACCACTCGTGCTCTGCCCCGCTCCACCGCCCTGCTGTGCAGGCTTTGCTGCGCCGGTGCAGCCCGTCCCTGCAGCCAAGGGCATGTTTTCGTTTGGCTTTGCCGGCGAGCAGGCCGCAGCAGCCGCTGCCACCCCTGCGCCAGGCGCTGCCCAGGAAGCGGCAGAGAGCGAGGGGGACGACAGCAGCAGCAGCGAGGAGGAGGAGGAGGAGAGCAGCGGCAGCAGCAGCAGCGAGGAGGAGGAAGAGAGCAGCAGCGGCGAGGAGGAGGAGGAGAGCAGCGGCGAGGACGAGGAGGAGGAGGACAGCAGCAGCAGCAGCGAGAGCGAGAGTGACAGTGACAGCGGCAGCGACAGCGATGAGGAGGATGAGGGTGCCGGCAAGCAGAATGGGCAGGCGGCGGTCATGCCGGCGGCTCCGGCCGTGGCGGCTGCCAAGGCGGAGGATGACGGCGGCAGCAGCAGCAGCGGCAGCGACAGCTCCTCCTCCTCCGACAGCGACGACGACGCTGGGGGGCAGCAGCAGCAGCAGCGGGGGGAGGGCGAGTACGTGCCCCGCCGCGTCTATGTTGGGGGCATGCCGTATGGGTACACCCAGGACCAGGTGTGTGAGGCAGGCGTGCGCTGACCTGGCGGGGGTTAGCATGGGTGGCTGGCATGGCATGGCGGGAGGTGTGGTTTGCATGCGCGTGCCATGCCGCCTACTGGCGGGGGGAAGCATGGTGGCACGACGGGAGGTGCGTAACTGCACGTGCGCGCCGGGCCGCCACCGGCCCCGCACCTCCCCTTCTACCTCCCTCTCGCCCTCTCCGCTCTGCTCACCCTTTCCCCCATTCTCCTTGCCACTGTCTGTCCTCCGTGTCTCCTCAGATCTGGGAGTACTGGGGGTTCTGTGGCGAGATTGAGGGGCTGGACATGATGACGTTCCCCGACACCGGCCGCTTCCGTGGCATCGTCTTCATCACCTTCAAAACGGTGGGTGGGGGCGGCGTGGGTGGGTGGGTGCGTGGGTGGACGCGTGGCGCATCTCAAGCGCCGACAGGGCATTGCTTTCACTACTTTGAACAAGACGGCGGGTGGAAGGCGTGGTGGGTGGGGCGAGACGGGTTGAGGCTGAGGGTGCGGGGCGAGTGGGCAATCTGGCGCCTGCTGCAGGGCCGGCCAGCATGGTGCATAGGCTAGTGGCACAAGCACGCTCCCTTGCCCCGCCCCGCCGACCCCACCCCGCCCTCGGCCCTCATCCACCCACCAGCCAGACCCACCAACGTCTCCACCCCCTGCTCCCACCCCCTGCCGCAGGAGGAGGGCTACGAGGCGGCCCTGGCCTGCAACGGCGAGCAGTGCGACGGGCAGACCCTGAAGGTGATGAAGTGCCGGCCCTCCCCCAAGGACCGCCAGCAAATGCAGGCGGCCCGCCAGGCACAGCAGCCGCAGCAGGCGGCGGGGGCAGCGCCCGCGCCGGCACAGCAGTACGCGCCCCCTGCGCGGTACGGAAGCGAGGGCGGCGGTGCGGGGCAGCAGCAGGAGGACGGCGGTGCCCCGGCCTGGGCGCGCGCGCCGGCGCAGCAGGAGGAGCGCCCCGCTGCCTACCAGCGCCCGCAGGCCGAGCTGGGCGGCCAAGACGGCGCCTTTGCCGCCGCCATTGCGCCCAAGAGGCAGCACGCGGGGCCGGCGCCCAAGACCCCGGGGTACCACGTGGCGTACGTAGGTGCGTGCTTGTGTGTGTGCCGCTGTGCGGGTTCTGGGTGGGTGTGCGGCTGGGTGGGCGGGTTTGACACAGGGGGCAGGTCACCCTGGCCCGCACCCTCTTTCCCCCCTCGCACACACCTGCACGTTTTTCACCAGTGCTGAGACTCCCTCCTCAGCAGCATTTCATCCTCCTGTTGCCCCCCTGCCTCTCCCCACTCACCTCTCCATGCGCCTCTCCTTTCACCTCACCCGCAGGCAACGTGGCGTACGAGGCGGATGACAAGGCGCTTGCCCGCCTGTTTGAGCCCTGCGGCGTCATCAAAGTGCGGCTGCACACCGACAAGGACACGGGCAAGCCCAAGGGCTTTGCGCACGTGCACTTCAAGTAGGTTTAGGGTGTGGCATTGGGGGCATGAGCAAGGGGGTGCGGTCGACGGGGCGGAGCTTGGGGACGGGAGCTTCAGATGCACGTGCACTTCAAGTAGGTTTAGGTTGAGATGCTCGGGGGCATGAGCAAGGGGGTGCGGTCGACGGGGCGGAGCTTGGGGGCGGGAGTTCAGATGCACTTCACAGGGCACCGGCCGGCGAGTGCGCCGGCAGGGGTTGCATAGGCACATGCCAGCCCTGTTATCCAGACCCAGCGGCGAAGAACGCGCACCTGGCTGCCGTGTCCCCCCACCCGCCTGCACCCTGATCCCCCGCCGTCCCCTACCGCCTGTTGCTGTTGTTGCTGTGCAGGGAGGAGGAGGGGCTGGACCAGGCGGTGAGGCTGGATGGCACCAACCTGCTGGGCCGCCGCATCCGCGTGGGCTATGCCCAGCCCAAGAAGGAGTAAGGGGCAGCGCTCGGGGCAGCTTACGACAGCGCGGCATAAGCAGGAGCAGGGGGCAGTGCCGCCGGCTGTGCTTGGACCAAGAAGGCAGCCCCAAGAAGGAGGCCCAGCGGTGTGGCGTTCCCGGCATTCAATCCGTGTGCTGGTGGAGCAGGCAGCGGCAGGCAGCGGCTGAGCTGGACGGCGCTGATGTGCGGTGTGTGCGATTTCCTGTTGCTAATCCAGTGCCCTTACACTCTTGTTGTGACGCTAGGCTCGACATGAGTGGGGCAATGCCGATCAGGTGTGCACACACGCATGAACGCCTGGCAATGAAAGAGATAATGCAGGGTGCAAGAATGTGACCAGGCAGTACTCAAGCACCTAAAGGGGGTGCAGCAGAGCAGGGGTGGAGCAGGAGAACGAGCAAGCTACAGCGAGTTGGTGCCAGGGGCTGACAATTTACGAGGGGCGGTGCTGTGCCATCACGTTCTGGGTGTGGAATCGTTTCGGTGGAGTGTGTTGCCGCCCTTGCGGGCATGACGTGGGTGTTACTATCGTACACTGGGGCGGTGGAAGCAAGGGGGCAGACAGGCATGCCGCCCTGGGCAGCGCCCTCTCAAGAGTTTGCTAGATCGCTTCACCCGCTGCTGCTGCTCTCTGCCGGCCCTGAGCTCTCTGCCAGCAGCATCTCAAGCTCGCGCTCAAGGTCGCCGCTCCCGGCATAACCAATCTGCTGCTCCCTTGCCAGCCGCTGCTGAGGCTGCTGCTGCTCGTTGGGCTGCTGCTGCTGCTGCTGCACCTGCTGCTGCTGGCGAGGCTGCTGGGGTGCTGCTTGGCCGGGCCAGGGCTGGCTGCTCATGGCAGCCAGTGCCAGAGTTTCCGGCGCCAGCACAGAGGGGAAGCCTGTGTTGGGCATGACGGGGCAGCAGTGGCTGCTGCTGGCAGCGGGCAGGGCCTGCCCTGGGCCGGTTACTGAGGTGGCGCCCTCTGTCACTTGCGGGGGCGGCGCTGCTGGCATGGGGGGCACGCTGTAGCCTGGCATTTCATGGGCAGCAGGCGCGGCAGCGCACATGGGCCAGGGCTGCGCAGGTGGCCCCTGCATGCTGCCGGCAGCCCAGGCCGACATCGCCGCGGCCTGCTGCTGCTGCTGGTAGTACTGCTGCTGCTGCTGCTGCCGCTGCTGCTGCTGCTGCTGCTGCTGGTAGTGGTGGTGCTGGAAAGCAGCCATCTGCGCTGCCGCCGCTGAGGCTGCGACCATGGCGGCGGCAGCGGCGGCAGGGTGCACGGCAGGGGCCATGCCGGACGGCATGCCAGGCTGCAGCCCCTGCCCCTGCCGCTGCTGCTGCGCCGTGCTGAAGAGGGGAGCAGGCGATGCATACTGGAAGCCACCGATGGAGCGCTGGGCCGTGGCGGGCGGCGGGTGCCCTGCCTCTGGCTCTGGTGTGCTGCAAGGGGTGCCGCCGGCGCTGGCACCGCTGTGCCTGGGCGACTCCGTTGCCTCTATCACTGCAGGGGGAGTTTGGATATGGGTAAGGGTGGAGGGTAAATTGCCACGCTGGATGGGCTGCATGCATCACAGGAGCCACTGCCTGGGATTTGGACCAGGTAAGGGCACCAGTGGCTGGCACTACATGGATCATCGTCTTGTGACCCGGAGAAGCCGGCACGGCCAAAGAGGCCCACCCCACACCCGGACGGCCCCCTCTGCAGGCAGGCCCACCTGTATCTCCCAGCACCAGGCGGCTGCCCGCGGGCAGCTGCAGGCAGATAGGGGGTACTTGCGTAAGAGCACATCAACAAGAGTGCTGTCGAGGCGCAACACATGGGGTGGGAGGCCACCAGTGGGCAGGTGGGCAGGCAGTCAGGCGGGAGCTGCCGCCCCCTTCCTACAGCAATCTGCAGGCAGTCAGGCAAGCCCGGCACCCCACCTTGATGAGGGTCTGTGGAGAGCTAGAGAGGGAGGCGCCGCCACTGCTGCCGCTGCCTGCATAAGCGCGTGGGGACTGCATGGGGCTTCCGCCGTGGTGGGTGCCAAGGGAGCAGGCGGCACCGGGCGCGCCTGCCGCGGGGCCGCCACTGCCGCCGCCTCCGGCGCGCAGGGCTGCCACCGAGGGGTGCAGCAGCCCGCCTGCAGTCGAGACGTGTGGCGGCGGTGAGTAGGGCTGGTAGCCGGGCTGCGCCTGCTGCTGCTGCTGGTCGTAGTTGGCCCATGCCTGCTGCTGACTGAAAGCAGCGGGTGTCTGCATGAAGCCAGGCTGCAGGGGTGCCAGCTGGGGCGGCAGCGGTGCTGGGAAGGCTGCTGGCGCGGAGCTGGGTCCCCAGCACCCGGCGGCGGCGGGAGAGCCAGCTGCACCATCTGATGAAGCGGGCAGAGGCGAGAAGGGGTTGAGAGCCATGTCCTGCGAACAAAAGTGGGTGGGGAACATAAGATGTCACTTGTAAAAGTCCCACTCTGGCGTTGTGCTTGGCATCTGCAGGCAGCCGCCAAGAAGCTGCGCCACACCTGCAGCTGAGGGGTGTAAGGCTCGCCGCCAGGCGAGTGAGAAGGCCCTGCCGGCCGCCAGTAGCCAGCAACCTGCCGTTGAGCCTGCCCAGGCACAGGGATGGGCACAGAGGGGGGCGCCGCCGCCTCCAGCAGGGCGGCAGTGGCTGGCGCCCCTGCTGGCTGTGGGGGTGAGGCTGCCCGGCGTTTCACTCCTGTCTGGCGCATGATTGAGGAGAATGACGAAACTGTTACCAGGGCGCATTCTGGCGCTCAATGTATGTGCATCTTGGTAGCTGGAAAGGGGGCACTTTTAGGATGCTCTTGTCCAACGTCACCTGGCAAAACAATGGCGCCTTGGACAGCCTGAGGCCCTGTTGCCAACATGGCGGCCGACACATTGGCGGCGATGAGCGAGGGCAGGGTGGTGGAAGACAACCGGCAGGCCGACGAGGACGAGATGGCAGCACTCAGAGAGGCCCGGGAGGCCGAAGGCGAAGCATCCCTGGTACGCAGTGGTAGGGGCCGACTGAGTGGGCGGGGGTGGTATGGGCGGCAGCTGGGCACAACCATGCGGTGGGTCCTTCACTGCTCTGACTAGGCCTGAGCACCCATGTTGGCGTGCCCAATGTCCACTTCACCTCTCTGCCCTGCCTTCCCTTCCGTCGCGTGCAGACAACGCGGCGGCATCACTACCTCGAGTCGAGGCCGCACCCGGCGCCCGACCCGTACATCGAGGCGGAGATAGAAGCAGCAGCTGTGCCACCGTGCGAGCAGCGGCAGGGCAGGGGGGTGGTGGACCAGAGGGCAAAGGGAGGATGGAGGCGTCTCCTGCTGCAGCCGGTTGGGGCGTCCTGCGGCTTGGTGCACCGCATGGGCTGTGTCCCGGGGGTGCCTCCTCGCCTCCCTGGGTGCTCGCGCCCTCCAACCCTGTTCCCCTCCAACCACCTCTCCTCGCCGCCCCTCTGCCTGCGGGCACACACCCTGCGTGGCTGCAGCCCCACTGCGGGGCGGCTAGTGGTGGAGGATGATGACTCACTGGAGGGCCCAGACAACCCGTGGTCGCACAGCAACATGCAGGTGGGTGCTGTGGGCCGCGCGGTGCAAGCTGTGCCCTGCCCCTGTGGGGTGTATCCCCCTGCCAGCTGACGCTGCATGAGCAACCTGCAATCTCAGCAAGCTGCAGCTGCACATGCCACTGGGTGAGTGCGCTGGTTGCGCCTGGTTCTGGGCTGCTGCAGAAGGAGGCGGCGGCGCATGAGCCTCGGGCTGAGAGGAGCTAGGTGCCACGATTTGGCTGGCCTCTGCAAAGGGCGCGCCTATGGACAGTTGTGCAAGCTCCACCTGGCTCTGTCACCATCCTGTGACCAATGCCATGCAATTACACTCGGGTCGCATTGTGACAGCATACCGTGGCAGCAGCATTGAGAGCAGGCCTCAAGGTGCAGAGGCTGAGCAGGCGGCCTCAGCCTCTCAACGAGTCTAAGAGGTGCCAGCCGCACTCGCCGCCGCCTCTGCTGCCCGCTGCTGCGCCCAGAAGTGCTGCTGTGCGCACTCGTTCATTGCTTTCTGCAGGCCACAGCCGGGGGGCAGGGCAGGTGCTTCTCAGCCATGCGTCTTGCCGAGCACATTCGGCTGTCAGCAATCAAAGTAGAGGGGCATCTACAGCTGCTGGCACTGGCACAAACCATGCTCCCCTGCCTGCCCCTGCACCTTTCCCATGCCTACCTGCCGCGCCTGCCCGTGCTGCAGCTAGTAGCAGGAAGGTGGCAAGGTGCACCCTAGGCCGATCCTCAGCTGTACTGCTCACCTGGGAGGAAAGAAAAAAGCCAAAGAAGGCAGGGATGGCGACCAGCATGGCCTGGCCCACGGGGCGGACGTGTCGGTGCAGGTTGGGGAGCGCGGTGAACAGCGCCAGCTGTGCCGCCGCCGCGCCACTGCCATAGAGGAAGGCGGCTGAGGTGGGGGAGGCAGTGGGTGGTGGGGTGCAATTAGTCGGCTGTTCGAGCATGGAGAGGCATCCCAAGAGAGGGGCACCAGATGGGGCTAATAAGCTGGCAGCAGCCGCCGCAGGGGCTGCAGCTGCCCTTCTCACCGGCGCGCACAGCAGATCTCTCCGCTGCAGCCCGCCCTCCACGAGCAGCGCTGCCTTTCCAAGTCCCTGTGTCAGCCAAGGCAGCGGCATCGCTCCTCACCCTTGAAGCCGGCAGCCTCGGCTGCATGCTTGCACTCGCTGCTAGCCCGAGGGTCGAAGGAGGACTCAACCGGCATTGTTGCGATTCTAGTACAATCTCAAAGCAAAGGACAGGGTGCACAATGCAAGGGGTTTGGGAATATGGGCAGACAACTGGCAGCAAGGGATCCAAGCCAGATGTACGCTGGCGCAACAGCAGATGAGAGAGGAAAGGTTCATTGGGTTGCGAATGCAATTGCAAGCCGAACAATGGGCAGCTGGCATCAGGGTTTATATGGCCATAGATCCGTGTGGCTAGGAGCCAGCAGGGGTGGGAAGGGGCCAGCAAGTGGCAGCGTTTCATTCATTCTATGGGGGGTGGGTAGGGTCGTACGTTGGGCGTCATGCGGGCGCGGGCGCCGTCTGAAAGCAAGAGGCCTCACAAACAAGCACAAGGTTCACACAAATGTGAAGTCCTGGTAAGCCTCCAGCACCAGCTCTTTCTCCAGCAGCCGGCTGGCAGGCCCCTGCGGCAGCCCTACCCGACGCACAGCGCTTGGCGCGCCGCCCGCTGCACCGGAACCGGCAGCAGCGGCGCCGCTGCTGCCTCCTCTGGATGCGGCACCGGCGGTGGCGGCCATGCCGGGCGGCGGGCGCAGGCGGGCAGCCAGGAAGGCGGGCTGCAGTTCGCGCTGGGCAGGACCCAGCGGCCCTACCGCCCCCTGCTGCTGCTGCGCCGCCGCCTGATCCTGCCGCTTGCGCCGCCCCCGGGTCTCTGTGTAGGGCAGCTGCAGGTGCTCTGCCAGCTTCTGTGCGCCGCCGCACTTGGTGATAGCAGCGTGCAGGTCGCGCCGCCCCGCTGCCAGCAGCTCCTGCACGGGCGGACCAGGTGGGGTTGTGTGTCGCGGGCGGACGAGGGGGACGGGGACATTGGCAAGCGGGCACGCACTCGAGGCATGCAGGACAAGTCATACAACGCGAGCGCCTTCACGCAGGAAGCAGCCTGGCCAGAGCAGCGATTCTATTGCCACCCTCTCAGTGGTGGTCGCCCAGGCGCTCCCTGCCCACCTGCTTGGTCGGCACGCGCCGCTCCCAGCCGCGCGCCTCGATCAGCTGCACCACCGCCTGCCCAACACGCACCACCGCCGGCTGTGGCGGTGTGGGTGCCATGGACCGTCGCATGGCGCCACTGCCGGGGTGGTACGACAGGATCTGTGACAGGTGCTGCTGTGCCTGCTGCTGGGGAGCCAGCAGTGGCAGTGCCTCCTCCTCTCCCGCCTGCTGTGCCTGCTGCGCTGGCGCCCCTCCCACTTGCCGCTGCTGCGGCTGCTGCCGCTGCCGGCGGCGCTGCTGCTCCGCCGTCAACAGGTGTGCAAAGGCCTGCACCCCACCCAGGCGCTGCACCGCGCCCGCCAAGTCCACACGCCCGCCCTCCTCCAATTGGCGCAGCGTGGGCATGGGCAGCAGCGGCGGCTTCCTGCTGCCGCCCGCCTTGCTGTGCGTCCCCCGCTCGGTGGCCTGCTGCTGGGCAAAATCAAGCAGCTGATGCAGCACTGAGACCTCGCTGGGCAGCCGGCCGTGGTGCACCACCCAGCCCAGGCGGCGGGCAACCGCCAGGCTGCCGCCGTGCGCACGAATGGCACCGATCAGATCGGCCCGCCCGCCGACCCGGAGCTCCTGCTGGGTGGGCAAGAACACGAGCTCACCGCTGCTCAGGCTGGTGCCGGCGCTGCTGCTGCCATTGTTGGCAACAATGCTGCCGAAGCTGGTGCTGCTGCTGGTGCTGCTGGTGGTGGTGGTGCTGCTGAGGCTGCGGCCATCGCCGCCGCCGCTGCTGCCGACACCATTGCTGCTGACACTACTGCTGCTGCCGCCACTGCGACTGCTATCAGTGGTGCTGCTGCTGCCGGCATGGGCCTCGCCCAACTCGGCACTGCATGCTGGGCTGCAGTCCTCTGCCAGTAGCGTGACAGTTGGCAGCCCCAGCTCTCCCTCTCCACGCCCCGTACTGCTCCAGCTGCGGCTGGCAAACCGCTGCTGCAGTCCTCGCCGGGTGGGGCCCGTGCTTGCCCCATGAGCAACAACAGAACTGGCGGTGGGCGATGCAGTCGGCACGGCAACCACAGCGGGTGGTGGCGTGGCCAGCCAAGGCTGCGGCCGCAACTGTTGCTCCTGCTGCTGCTGCTGCTGCTGCTGGATGGCTGCTGCTGCAGGCTGCCCTACCAGGGCTGCCCGCGCCGCCTGTCCGTCCGCCCACACTGCAGCAGGTGCCAACTTCTCTGCTTGCTGCTCTGCTTGCTCCTGCTGCGCGTCGTGCTGCTCCAGTTGTTGTGCCTGCGCCTCCTCCGCGTGCTGCTGCGCCTGCTGCCCCACAAACCGGCGTAGCTCAGCCGCCAGGGTGCCGAAGTCGGCCCACTGCCCGTTGGGCATGCGGCCAGAGGCCAGCGGCAGGCCCATGCGCTCGGCAAACACTGCAGGTGACGGCAAGCGGCGGGTTCAGGGCCAGGGAAGGGGAGGGGCTGGGCAGGCTGCCCCTGTGCATGAGCGTGAGCACACCCCACTGCTGCAGGGTCCCATTGGCAGTCACTTGACAGCCCTGTTGCTTGCACCAAGGTGAGTGACTCTGCTGCTGCTGTAGCGGGGAGCACGCGCGGGAGTCAGCACACACCCCGGCGCAGCCCAGGCGCACGCTGCCCCCACGCACCCGCCAGGCCGCCGTGGCTGTCCACCCGCGCAGACAGGGTGTTGGCGCCGCTGCGCCGCAGCTCCCGCTGGCTGGGCAGCCGGCCCTCCAGGCCCTGGTGGTCCATCCACTTGCTGCAGGCAGGGCGGGCAGAGGGAAGGGCACAGAAGGATGGGGAGGATAAGATCCAGCTCTCCGCGTCAGACGGCAAGTTGTTGGGTCCAGTCTGCTCTGCTCACCCACTGAGACACATGGTGCCCATGTGCCATGACTCAGCGCCCAGCACCCCCCATGCTTGCATGCGCGGGGGAGAGGACCGAGATGGACATCCTGCCCCCCAGTGCTGCTGCTGTGCTCCATCTCTGTCCCACTGCTCCCACCTCAGCTCCTGCTGCACGTTCTCAATGCTGCTCCAGTAGCCCCGCGGGCTGGAGGACCGGTCATTCGAGCGCGGGCGGCGCACCACCACGCGCTGCCCCGCCACCTCGCGCACGGTCCACAGCGGCCGCTGGCCCTCTGTGCAAACACACAGGCAGCGGCACGGGAGAGGATGAGAACTGGAAGCGGTCAGCTAGCAGTGTTCTTGGCAAGACGGCCAGGCAGGCAGGCAGGCAGGTGGCGTGGGCAGATTGAAAAGGCAACCATGTACCCAAAGCCATGTGCGTTGCAATGTGCACCCAGGCACATGATGCAGCCTCACCTTCCCCCTCCACCTCATCTTCGTCGTCGCTCCCATGAAGCGAGCCCAGCCACACGGGCCGCGGCCAGCTCTTGATGTGCGCCGCCCAATTGGCTCCAGGCGAGAGTATGGCAGCCCCAGCACCGCCCGGGCTGCGCGCGCCCAGCACGCCGTCAGCGGCTTGCCCCTCCTGCTGCTGCTCCTGCTGCCACTCCGCCAGCTGGGCGGGCGCCAGCTGGCAGTGGATCAGCGCGCTCAGCGCGTGGTGGCTGGTGCGGTCCATGAGCGGGCACTGCAGCGACTGAGCCAGCGCGACGCGCAGCGGCACTGTGGCCGCGCCGGTGCCGCACCTGCAGGCGCACGTTGCCAGGGGGCAGCGCATATCAAAACCTTGGAACAGAAGGCTCCTGGCAAAGGGAGCATTGCAGCCCATCGGGCAGGCCGGGAGGCACAGGTGCGGCCGCCAATGCGCCATACACACTACTACATGCTCCAGCAAAAGTGTGGACAAGCCTCCCCACCTTGCAAGCCTGTCCCCCGCTTGATTGCCACCCCAGCTGTGCCTCCCCCTCCAGCCAAACATGCCCACCTGGACCGCAGCTTGAGGAGGTATGTGACCAGGCCGCGGCAGCCAATCGCGATGGACTGCGCGCAGCGCTTCAGCGACGCCAGCTCAGCAGCCGTGCTGAGCACGCCGTAGAAGGGGTCGGGCACGTCCTCCGGCACCTGCGCCAGGGGCAGGGGGCAGGGCAAGGCAGGCCATGAGGGCAGGGTGAATCAGGTCAGCTGCTCTGGTCGGGCACGTCCTTTGCTACCAACAGCAGGAATACAGGATTGAGGGAGGCAAGACGCGGGGGAGGCAGAGGGCTGATAGCAACTTTGGAAGTATCGGAGCTGCAGCACTGGGCAGGCGCACCGCCGAGCACGAGGCACACGAGGCATCAGAACCCAGAACTGCATGCTGGCCAGCAGGCTAGCAACGCGTTGCATGAAGGGCAGCACGCGCTGCAGCTGGCCGCGGTCCTGTAAAGACAAGCTGCCCCATCCTGGCAATCTGGATTGCAGCCATGCCATGGCAAGCCAGTACCACCCAAGGTGTGCAGCAGTGCTGTGCATGCTGTGCTCACCAGCAGGCAACGGTCCTTGAACACGATCTGCCCCGCGCGTGCAAAGTGGTTCAGGCGGTGCACACGTGTGAGGTAGGCGCCCCCCGGGTTGAGGCGCTCCAGAACAGACACCTGGGCAGGGAGGGAGGGTGGGATTGGGGGCGCCATGGAGGGTTTGTTTCGTAGAAGTGCAGCCAATGGACAGGGGCGACAGGGCCGTGCCCTGCCATCCCCTGATCCCTGCACACCCCCTTGCCCCGCCCTCGCAATCTCTCATGACCCCTCCCCCTGCCTCACTTCCCTCACCACCTCCTGCAGGGTGCACTGATCCACGTCTGCCTCCCCTCCCCCTCCCGCCACGTCGCTGGCCCCGCCCGCTCACCTCCCTCACCACCTCCTGCCGGTCATATCTGTCCATGACAATGATCAGGTCGTAAGCGGGGGTGTCACGCATCTCGTCAAACTCACGCGCCTGGCGCTGCCGCATGAAGGGGCAGGGTTTGGTACAAATGTAAAGAGCGGGCCAGACAGCAGTCGAGCTTGTGAGTGCCACGCTGAGGCTCAAGGGGGGTGTCCCACCATTTCAGAATCAAGCGCCTGGCGTTGGGGTGTCCAAACGCATGGCAGAGTTGCTCGACACTCCCCTGGGCGTCCTGCCATCCTCCCTGCCATCGTCCACTCCACCCCCTTACACCTGCAAAACAGTGCCTGGCCTGCCGCCGCCCCCAATCTGCCTCCCGTGCCGGTGGGAGCGGGACATCCTCGCCCTCCTTGCCACCGCCACCTCCCAACCACCTCTCACATCCCTCCCTCGCCAGGCCCCGTCCCTCCCCAGGTGTGCCTCCCTCACCGGTGCAAGCGTGATTTCCATCTCCTTTGCCACCGTCACCACCCGCTCGTCGTGGCCGCCGGCTGCGGGCGGCCCGATGGACGCGGCATGCACCTCCGCATCCAGCGGCCGCGGCAGCTTGCTGCGGGGGCAAGCGGGAGCGAGGCGGGCCGTTGGGAAGTGCTGCCAAACGCTGCCAAGGGATGGAAGCAGTGCTGCCACGCACATCAGCCGGGTGTTCGGTGGTGCTGTCGCTGCCGCTGCCAGACCTCAACCTCGCCTCCCCCTGCCCGCAGCCTCACTCCTAACCTTGGCAGGTGCCCGCCTGCCCCTGCCCCAGTGCTCCCTCCTACACATCTCTTGCTCGCCCGCCCCCACCTCAGCATGTTGTGCAGAATCGCCTGCGCCAGCACCGCGCGGCAGCTGCAGCCGTCGTCCAAAAACAGGATACGTGTGGTGGGAGAGGAGCGCCGCTGGCGGGCTGCCTCTGCTGAGTAGGGGGCAGCTCTGAACACCGGGACCAGGGGAGAGGCTGATCCTGACGCCCCCGGAGGATACGGCGGTGCCGCCCCTGGGCGCTGCTCCACCGCCGCCCCACGCGCGGCCCACGGCTGTCGCCTGCCCCTGCCTGCCGTGGGAGCAGCAGCAGCCGCGGCTGCTGCCGCAGCGGCAGTGCCCTGCTCGCGCTCTGGGTTGCGCAGCCGCCACAGCATGCCGCTGCCAGCGGCCGGCATGCCGCTGCCGTAGCCAGCGGGCACAGGGAAGCCTGTGGTCATGAGGGCTGTGTCCTGAACATCCTGCACATGGGAGGAAATCAGCAGAAACCAGGAAGAGGCAGGTAAGAAGCAGGCTGGCCACGCAGGCTACAGTGCTGAACCTCAACAAGCGCACCACCATTTTTCGCAACGAGGGCAGCACCCACCTTCCAGCGCTGCCGCTGCTCCAGCCGCGGCCAGTCGCAGGTGGGGCCTTGCGCTTGAGGCACGCGGCTTCCCGACACAATGTCAAACTCATCGTCATCCTGCTGCTTCTGCTGTTTTGACTGCGGCTGCTGCGGCCGCTGGACTCTAGGCACGGCAGGTTGGCTGCCGTCGGCGGCGGCTGCTGCCACCCCGCTGCGCTGCCGCCGCTGCTGCGTGCTGGCGGGGCAGCGGCTGGAAAGGCGGCGATCAATCCAGCTGGTGCAGCGGGCGCCGAGCTGGCTCGCGGAGCCCAGCATCCCGCTCGCAAGCAAACTTTGCTGCAAAGCGAAGAGGGCCTGGCTACGCCCCGACGCGTGTTGCGCGCTCCATGCTGTTTACTCTGT
The DNA here is from genome assembly GCA_029339195.1 of Micractinium sp. NFX-FRZ. Classification (NCBI taxonomy): domain Eukaryota; kingdom Viridiplantae; phylum Chlorophyta; class Trebouxiophyceae; order Chlorellales; family Chlorellaceae; genus Micractinium; species Micractinium sp. NFX-FRZ. The sequence continues at coordinate 82,599 of JAPTJF010000167.1, forward strand.
GGCCAAGGTCCACCACCCGAAAAGTGCCACAAATATCGCAGCGCAAATAAGTGGAGCCCCAGATAAGCAGGTTCGCCTGCTCAGGGCACCCTCAAGGCACCACAAACAAGAATGGATGCACCAGATCGCGACACAGCTGCAGTCTGGGACCCGCCATCTGCCAGGTGGCGCCACGTCGCGACGCGTCGGCAGGGTGCCATCGACGGAGATTCATAGAGTACAAGATGAGTCTAAGCGTACTACCATCAGCGTGTAAAGTCAAAGTCATACATCAGGGGGTAAAAAGAGGTAGAAAGAAGCTATGTTGCACGCCGCGACGCCTCACGGCACCCAGCGCTTGCTGCCGCCGTCAGCACTGCTTTCCGTTGCAGCGTGGCCCGCTGCTGCCTCCGCCGCCCTGGCCCATCAGCAGGCGCAGGTCTGGTCCCAGGAAGCTGTTGAGCTGCGCCAGACAACGTGGGTGCTGCGCGCCAAAGTAGTCGGCGGTCTCGCAGTGCTGCTCGTGCGCGTGTGGCGCCAGCGTGGCATGCACCTTCCCCTGCCACACGTAGCTCTCGGTCTTTTGTGGAGCACCCTGGTCGCACGTCGTGGCCGCCACGTTCATCTGTGAGTTCTTGGTGGGCCGTGGCACTTTGAGCGGGGGGAGACCTGCGGGCACACGCAAGCCCACATTGGTACGAGGTTACAAGCATGCTGAGACAGCAGCACAGCAGGTGCCGGCACAGGCAGTTGTTCCTGCATCATGTTCCGCGCATGGCAGGCCGCCGCAAATACAGCTCCGGGGCGACTGTCGCCTGTTCAGCAGCAGCCAGCTGGCGCCCTCACCCTTTGGCCGCCGCTTGTTGATCTCTTGGAACAGCCCATCCGCCTCCTGATCAAGCATGTCTGCCCTGATGACATAATCAGCAGCCATGCTGCACGGCACAGGTAAGGGCAGGGCTTTGGCGTGGTGAAGCGAGGCATTTAGCGGGGCACCCATGCTAGCACGGCTCTCATCGCGTGCGCAGCCCCCCGCAGGCTGGCAGGGTGCAGCGCTGCCCGGCGCTCCTGCACAGTGCATGCATGCACCGCATGCTTGCCTCCAGACCACTTCTGCAGCTAGCTCCCCTGCCCCCGCCCCCTATCGCGCGCACTCACCCGCCCTGCTGGGTCAGCATGCAGGCAGCCTGGGGCACCATGTGGATGTATGAAAAGCCCTCGCTCACGAGGGAGCAGCTGGGAGAGTGGCGGGCGGCCAGCCCCATGACTGGTGGGAAGGCGCAGAAGGAGTCCCAGGAGGTCTGCGGGGGGGCGGGAGCACCCCGGGGGGGCAGGAGGGGCAGGCAGCAGCAGGTGGGACGGTGGGGGGCGGAGCCTGGAGGGAGCCTGGCTGATGCCGGCCGGCACAGTTAGCGCAGCCGGCACAGGTGTTTCTGCAGTGCAGCTGACGGTGCTGCACCAGGAGCGAAGGATGCAGAAGGCATTGGCGGCCCCGCCGCTCCCATTGCTGCTGCTCGCGCCCCCTGCTGGAGCCTTCCACCTCCGCTGCAGCAGCTGGCACCTCCCGGCACTGCCTGCCTGCCACCAGCGGCTCACCAGGTTGGCGCACTCGGGGCGTGCAAAGCTGGTCCTCCGCATGTGCTTGTAGGTGCTGAGGGCTCGGGCGTAGGGGTTGCGCACTGCGCTGAACACAAAGTAGTCCCGCCACATGCGCTCTGCCTCGCCCTCTGTCAGCGACGGCTGCAGGCGCTCCAGCGAGGCACAGGCCCCCTGGCTGCACCCAAACCAGAGGCGGACCGAGGTGGATCCGGTCTTGGCGTGGCGCAGGTACAGCACGCGGTACCTGTGGTTGACCCACACCTGGCACATGGGGAACACAATGGGCTGGGGGTCGGGCAGCGAGCGGCTGGGCGGCCTGCCAACCGGGTGCCGTTGCTCGTGCTGCTCCAGCCACGCATGGAAGATGATGTGGCGCTCGGTGGCATAATCATGCAGCCACTGCCGGGGGTCCAGGGGCCCTGCCTTGCGCTGAGGGCCGTGCAGGGCTGTGGGTGCTGAAAAGATGTCACGGGTGCTGCCTCCGCCCCTGCCGTCATCATTGGGGCCAGCAATCCTGCTTTTGCTGGTGCTGCTGCTGCTGGTGCTGGTGCTGCTGGCACCGTTGCTGCTGCCTATCCTGCTGCTGTCACCGCCGCTGCTGCTTATGCTGCTGCGGTCACTGTCCCTACTGCTGCTGCTGCTGCTGCTGCGGTTACCGTCGTTGCTGCTGCTGTCCGTGGCGAGGCTGGCGACGGTGGGGTTGCTGGCGCCGCTGCTGGGCCTGCTGTCAGGGCTGGGCAGCAGGAGGCTCCTGCCAGTCTGCAGGTCACAGCAGCAGGAAACAAGGGGCCTAGCGTTAGCGTTTGCACACCAATGCATGGGGGCAGCCTTTTAGGTTCAGGTGTGACACATGCTGCCAGCCAGCGACAGCGCACCGTTGCCCCAAGCAGGGTGGCTGGGTGTGTGAAAATCCACAGCGCCGCCGCCCCTAGAAGAACATAGGCAACCAGGTGAAACTTCACAGCTGCCAGCGCCGGCTTCTGTGGCGGCCCCCCGGCTGCAGCAAGGGAGGCGGAAGCCGTGCAGACAGGCAGAGATGGGTGGCGGCGGCGGGCGGCGGCGGTGGTGGCGGGGGCTGTGTCGGTTGGTGCCGGGCAGCGCAAGGTGCAAATGCCCCCAAAAAACAGCGCGCCGTGGACAATGGCGCGAGACGGGGATATAGGCCGACGTCGCAGCGAACCAAAGCGGCGAGTTCAGGACGCAGAACGCGCACTCCTACCTGTCATTGTGTCCAAGCCAAGACGCTCTGTTGTGGTTGAGCACACATCCGAAAACACACGCACCGCCCGCCGGTTGTTGGGCGCCTGGCTCTTCACCTGCCAGCACCTGCCTGCCTGGCAGCTGGGGCATGAGCCGCCGCCGCACGTGGGAGCTGCCGACCTGTGCACACAGCTGTGTGGATACCGTTGCCCCTGCATATTTGCCGCCCGTCATCAACGCTGTAAGTAGCTACCTAGACACTGTGCCAGATAACCCAGTTTGTTCTCTCCACTTGCTGCCGCCACCTCCGTGAGGGGGGCACTTTACGGGACACTTTAGGGCAAGAGGGGCAAGTGCGGTGTGTCTTGCCTCTCTGCCTCATAGGCAAACGAACCAGACTGGTTGATAAAATTAAATCGGAACTGAGGCTTCCTGAGCCAGGGAGCAACCTGCGCCTGGGCCCGGGGACTGTCCACCTACAGCCCTCCCCGCATGCTGTTGCCGTGCCCGTCAACCTGCAGGCCAGGCGCCAGCTGTGGCATGCACGACCCTGCACCAATGACCGGGTGCCAGCTTGTGGCCAGCTGCAGCGAGCCCCGCACAGCTATGCAAGGCTGCTGATCAGCGGCCGCCGTCCTGCCAGTAACCCCACAAGCACACCTCGGTGTCACCCTGGCTTAGCTTCTGGCCGATTCTTGGGGTTACAGGCTGCACACAACATGTGGCAGGCGCGAATGCAAAACTATCTGATCTGGGGTGGAAGAGAGAAGGGGAGAGGGGTACAATGCGAGCACGTGACAAAAGCAAGCCAAAGGAAACAATCGAGCGGGGGAGAAGGCCGGGGGGAGGGGGAAGGTTGCACTAAGCACTAGTAAGGGTTGTGATCACCGAGTGACGAGGACAAGGGGAACAGGGGTATAAGATTCGCTCGCATGGTTCTGGGGTTGTTGGTTATTGGTACATTCGGCACGCGCAAGCAGCGACGAGGGGCGCTGGTGGCCGCGCATGCGCAAGGCTACGAAGGGTGAGGAGGATCAGTGGGTGCTGGTGGGTGGGTTGAGGAGGCCACCACCCGACCAATGTGGCTGGGGTCCAAGAAGGTGGGGAGAACTGTACCGGGGCCGGCCGGGAGCTGTACGCGGCGCCATGCCGGCACGCATCTTGAGAGGGAGCTCTTCCTGCCTGCAAGGGGGGATATTATACTGACAAGCTGCCTACTAAAGAATGGCTGGTCTCTGTGATGACTGATTTCTACCTAGTGCTGCTAGTGATGCTGCTGCTGCTCTGCCTACGGGTGATGGTGTGGGTGGGCTGCCGGCTGCAGTTCTGCAGCGGCGCTAGAGGCGGGGACCACTGGCGTGCACACCTCTGCCAGCCGCCTAGAAGTAGGGGGTGGGCGACCTGCACAGGGGCGCTCAGAGGCGCGCCAAGGCCACTTAGCGGGGCAGCACAGCACACCCAAGAGCACGCTGGGGCACCCACAGGACGCAACCAAATGCATTTGCAGAAGGCAGCGCTGAGGCAGACACCACGTGCCGCTTGCCCAGCCTTGTTGTACAGCCACTCACTGCCCAGCTGGCACACACAAACACTGCCCAGCACGCACACCACACTCACTGGGACGGGCTGGAGGGTGCTGCGCTGGCCACTGCGGAGGGGATCTGCTTGGGGCTGCCCCACTTGACGCGCAGGCTGCGCTCCACCACGCCGCCCCCCGTGGGAGAGATGTTGTTGAGCAGCACCGCAGCGGGCAGCTCGCCGCGCAGCCACGGGTGGTCCAGCATCTGCCCTGCGCTGGCACGCTTCGAGGGGTCGAACTCCAGCATGGGCAGCAGGAAGTCGCGCAGGCCGGCAGCCTGGCGGGGGTGGGTGGGAGGGGGTGGGGCAGGAGGGGGCAGGGAGCAGGGTTTAGGATGGGGAGGAGGCGGCAGCACAGGTGGGGCAGCGAGTTTTTTTGTGGGGGAAGAGGTGCCCTGGGGCTCCGGCAATCATGGGCAATAAGCAAGAGAGCAAGCCCCCCCCGGGCTGCGCTTCCCCCCTGCCGCTGACCTCACTCCATACTGGCCTCATCCCGGTTGGCAAGTGCAGGCAGAGGGAGCAGCCCCGACCCTTCAGGCAGGCCCCCCGCTATACCTCATCCGCTGCCAGGCCGTACTGCTCCGACAGCAGGCGGTCCATGGGCATGCGCGGCAGGCTGCTGGGTTGCAGCAGGTGGCCTTCGGGAGAGAAGTAGGTGGCGGCGTGGGATCCATGGGTGGCGATGTGGGGGGGCAGGTCGCCGAGGCGGGAGATCATCTGCACGAGAAGGCAGTTGGCAGGGCGCAGTCAGGGCAGTGGGGGTTGGTGTGGTTGCCCAGCAGTGGGCGGGCAGGGACCGCGCAACAAGCCTTGCTGTTGTGAGTCTAGGCTTGCTTGCGGCAGTGGCTTGCGAGCATGCTCCAGCATTACTGCTCCTGTCTTCCTGCCGCAGCGCCATCTCACACACAACATGCACCGCACGGCGCTCACCCTCGCCAGCTCTGCTCTGCATGCCCTCCTCCCTCCCTCGTTGCCCAGAGTCTTCCCGAAACACACCGTGCCCTCTTATGCCGCCGCCAAAGGGCATCGCCCAGCAGTGTGCACACGCACCCCCTGCAGCAGCCCCACCTGTGCTAGCTGCTCCACGTCCTTGCCGGCCTCCCCCTCGCCCCGTGGCTGGAACAGGTAGTCTCCCGTCACCAGCTCCCACACCATGCACCCCAGGGACCACATGTCCGCTGAGTCAGCGTAGCCCGCCCCCAGGATGACCTGGACACCAGTTGCGGGGGTGGGGGCAGGTGGTCAGTTATTCAGTCCGGCATGCATGTGGGTGGGGCGGGCGGTGAAAGCAGGGGGCGGGGCAGAGAGGACGGAGGCAGGTCTGAAGCTCTGCCCGTGGCAGGCCCATGCCTGCATGCCACCACGCCCCGCATGATGAGGGGCCATGCTCTGAAGCTGCCCGTCTGTCCCGCCTCATGCCCAGGTTGCCCAGCCCAGCCAAGCCAAGCGCACCTCTGGTGAGCGGTACGGCCGCGTCTGGATGTCCTCGCTGAAGTGCTGGTCCCTCCAGCAGGCGTTGCCAAAGTCCAGGATCTTGCACCCCATGCCCAGCAGGCGCGGCTCCAGCTCAGCCAGGTCGGGCTGCAGCAGGCACAGCAGGGAACTGCAAGGTAAGTAGGGGACAGCATGGCGCGGCAGGCAGGGGTGCAACCAGGGTGACGCGTCGCGCGCGCATTAGCGGGGCAGGGCAGGCAGAGGCAGGGGTCCGATGCATCATGGCGCAGCAAGGGGCAGACCGGCGCCAAGCACACGGCAGCGTGCACAAGGCAAGTGGGGCGCTGCGGCGGTGGGTGCACCGCTGCCCATTTGTGCGCACCTTGGTCTCCGAGTTGCGTGGCTGCAGCGTCTCTGTGAGCACCACGTTCTCAGGCTTCAGGTCTGTCAGAGGAGAGCACGTGGCGGTGGGACACGCAAGGTTGGGGCGGGCGAGAATCCGCGCGTGGCCACAGGGCCTAACTCTTGGCTGCCCACGGTGCTGCCTTCCCGCGGCACGGCCTCTGCTGCTGTGCACACGCACATCTTTGCTGCCTGCCTCGCACTGTTCCTTTGTCTGCCTTCCGGAAAATTGTGGGCTTGAGTCACCTGTGTGGATGATGTTGCACTTGGAGTGCAGGTAGTCCACCGCCACCAGCGTCTGGCGCACCAGGTGCCGCACAATGGGCAGGGGCACGCCGCCGAAATCGTATGCCCTGCAGCGGGCAGACAGCAGAGCAGGAGAAAGGTGCGGTGTGAGCGAAGGTGGCATGTAAGGCGGTGCTGCCAGTAGAGGAGGAGAGGGAGGGGGGCGCCCGAATGGGCTGACAGCACAGGGCCGCCCATACCACACCTTGCTGCACCACACATCACATATGCGCAGCGAGCAGTGCAGCCCCTTTCGTCTAGTTCAGTTGCTCCTTGCCATGCCAGCCCCTCCATAAGCCAAGTGACTGCTGCCAAACCCTACCCAAACTCTCACCTCCGACCTACCCACCCACACCCTCCAACCACCTCTCAACTGCAAGCGCCCCCCACCTGATTAGCGCCAGCAGGTCATCCCCCATGGCCTCAAACACCTCCACCACGTGCCGCCCATGGGGCCCGTCATGCTCGAACGAGTCCAGCAGGCGCACGCAGTGGGAGGCGGTGCCGTCGGGGTCGTTGTCGCGGATGGGCTGCAGGAGGGACACCTCGCGCCGCGCCGCCGCGGTGTAGCTCTCAGCGCTGCGCACGATCTGTGGGTGGGGCGGGCGGGGGAAGGGAGGGCAAGGTGAGGTGGTTGCAATTGGTTGCATGGGGGCGCACGGTGTTCCTGCCTTGTTCAGGCCAGGGCAGCGCAGGGCAGGGCAGGACATGCAAAGAGCACAGGCCCCATGCACACGGCGTGCCCAGGCCAAGGTGTGGGTGAGTGGGAACTTATGTGGCTGGGGTGCACACCTTCATGGCAACCTGCTGCCCCGTGACCGCATCCCGCGCCATCCACACGGTGGAGTAGTGGCCCTGCCCCAACGGGTGCAGCGCTGTGTAGCGCCCGCCGTTGAACTCCTCTCCAGCCACAACGGGGTGGTAGCCGCCTGCGGGGGGAAGACGGGGCGGGGTGTGCGGCAGGATGCCGAGCGGTGGGTGAGCGGGGCCGCAAGTGGGCAGGTGTTTTTGTGCCCAGGCCTGGCTCAGGCTGATCAGCGAGGAGCAATGAGAGGTTTAGGTGGTGGGCATGTACAAGCTGCGGCAAAGATGTTCCCATCCATCCCACCATCCTGGCGCATGTCAACAACGAGATGAAGTGCCCCGCCACCCACCAGCACCCACCAGGGCAAAAGTCCGCGCCCAGCGCCTGCTCCAGTGCCGCTGTGCCGAAAAGCGCGGCTGGCTGCGCGACCTGAGCCTTGGCGCCGCTGGTGATGCCCTCCACCAGCCGCGCCTGCGCGTGCCACTCGGCGCGGTACATCTCCCACTCCTGGCGGAAGGTCTGCGCCAACTGCCGGATGATGGATCCCACGCCGATGGCCCTGGTGTTGAAGTCGCTTTCAGCGCGGTAGACGTCCCATTCGGTCTGATACAGGCCGCCCAGGCCAGTCGCGGCGTGAGCCACCAGCAGGGACCCGCGGCCTCCCGCTGGCGAGGGCGCTCCGCAGCCGCTGCCGCCGCTCAGGGGCGTCCGTTGGAGGGGTTTGGGCCGCAGGCGGGGAGGAGGGGTGGCGGCTGCGCCGGGGCAGCAGGTGGAGCTGGCCCCAGGAGCGCTGCTCCTGAGGTGTTGCGTGGAGGACATGGCTGGTGGCGAGGTGGTGCAGAGGGAGTGGTGAACAACGAGCGCAATGCGCCACGGAGGGGATGAGTAGGGCGGTGGACGGTCGAAGTCAACAATTCACGCGCAGCACGGTCGCTGAATTCGAACGTTAGGGGCGATTTGGCCCACCACTGGGCGCCGGAGAAGCTTTGTGGGGCATCCTGATCGCTTCAGCAGGGCCCGGCCGCGGCCCGAGCGGCCTGCACTGTGGTTGGGCCAACTGACAGCCAACTGACGCCACCTGCCGGCACCTGACTGAAACTTTTGCACTTGGGCTTTGTACGCCTGTCCCCCTCCCGCCCCTTCAAAAGCCTGGTCACTGTGCATGCCACTGGTGCCGTTTCTTTGACTTTAGCGGCTCAAAGCTCCAGAATTGGCGCCGGCAGCTACCGAAGAGCAGGCGGCGAAAGCACACGGTGGCGGCAGCGCCCGCCCAGTGTGCGGCCAGGAGCCAGCTGCCCTCCTCTCCTTGCCTGCCCTGCCCACCGCACTTCGCATTCCTGAAGAGTTGCTTTGTACATGATTCAATACCTGAAAGCAGAGCACAGACCATGCTGTGGCACATACGAGCAGAGCAGACGCAAATAGCACAAGTCACTAGGGAGGGGCGGGCAGCGCCACAGCGGGGAGAGGCCTGCCGCAGCTGACCCAGAGTTGCCAGGCAAGGGAGGGAAACAAATCACATGGCCAGCGGGTTGGCATGGAACAGAGGGGTCTTGGCGGCTGAGAAAGAGTCCTCGCTGCCATCTAGCAGGCTGCCAGCGGTGGGGGTGCGGCCGACGCTGCCCAGGAATGCTCCAATCAGAGGGCCACCTGCGGCGTCGGGCGAGGGGGTCGCCTCTGCGGCCAGCTGGCGCCCCTCCTCCTCAGCGGCAGCAGAGATTCGCCGGATGCTGTAGTCGCCCTGCAAGGAGAGAAGCAACGAGCTGGGGTTGGTGGCTCCGCGCCATCAGCACCCAAAAGGCCGGGCGGGCCGCACCTGCCCCTGCTCCCCCTGTTCCCCTGCTCCCGTGCCACAGCGTCAGCTGCCACCGCCCAACACACACCCCAAACCCACCTGCAGCTCTGCCAGCCCAGGGGGCGGCGTCTTCTGAGCCGCCAGAGGAGTGCCGTACTCGGAGGTGGCACCACGGGGCACGCTGGCAGGCGCCATGTACTCGGTGCCGTCGCTGCGGCAATGATGAGCAGGATAGGCATGGCTTCGATCATTGCCGTGGATATCGCTAATGGGGAGATGCGTGCAAGAGTTCGCCGGCATTCAGGCGGTGCCTGCCACAACATGGCGTGCACACACAGCGGAGGCAGGAGGCACCTGCCAGCAACCAGCTGGCACCCAGGCGTACCTGAGATGCCGGATCTCGTAGTGCCCTTGAAGCCCAGCAGGCAGCCCTCCAGCAGGGGTCGGGGCATTTGCCAGCGCCGCGGCTGCTGCAGGCGACAGCCGGCCATCACCAAAGTCAGGCTGAGGTGTGCCGGCATAGCTCAGCGGCGAGCGCAGCACAGAGCCCGGCAGGTCATAGCCGCCCCTCTGGGCAGAGGCCAGGCTGAAGGTGCTGCCAGGGGTGGGCGCATGGGACAGCGCCGCCCCATAGGGGCTGCCGACAGCTGCCAGCGCCAGGCCACCAGCTCTGGGCGTCGCAGCCGACGACAGGCCGCCAGGACTGAATTGGTGCTGCAGCGCGGCCAGGTCCATTGGCGTGGGCAGCCGGCTGACACCCGTCAACGGCGAGCTGCCGGCAGCAAAGGCTGAGGCGGGCGTGAGCGGGGAGGTGGGAATGGCGGTGGAGGCGGTGCTCGAGGCCTTGCCTGCTGACAGTGCTGCACCCGCCGCGACGGCCGCCGCAGTGGCAGCTGCTGCTGCTGCCGCCGCCGCCGCCGGGGCAGGGCTGCGGGCTGTGTAGGGGCTGGCAAAGGGGCTCTCTGACACCTCAGGCACAGGGTCTAGCAGACCGTTGGTGTGCATGGTGAAGGTACCAAACTCGCGCAGCGGCGCCAGCGCTGCGCCTCCCAGGTTGGTGCGAGGAGCAGTGGCATGGGCGGCGCTGCTGTACCCCTGAGCGGCTGCTGCCGCCAACCGGCTGCTGAGTGGCTCACGCTGCGGCAGCTGCGGCAGGCCGTAACTGCTGCCCATGCTGCCACCGGCGCTGCTGTCGTGCAGCGCCCCTGCATCGGCCACGTCACGCAGGAAGGCGGGCTGCATGGCCCCTGGCCGTGCCAGCGCCTCTGCCACACCGGTGGACAGCTGCAGCTGCTGCTGCCGCGGCATACCGTACAGCTGCTGGCGGATGGGTGAACTGCAGCAGGAGCGGGAATGTTGCCAGCCGATGTGAGGAGGGGCTTTTGAAAAGGTGAGACACATGTGCATCTTGCACCTCGATGCAACCAGGCTGCCACACTAATGAGCTGCTGCTTTGGTCCCCTTCATCTCTACCTGCCCCAAGCAGGCAGTCTGCTTGCAATTTCCTGCCACATAAACCCTGAGCTTGAGTCCTCACCCTTGCAGCCAACCTTGCACACCTGAGCAGCGAGCCATAGGGTGATCCCATCCGTGAGGGCAGCGGGTCCAGGGCTGCCTCCTCCGTGATCTCAAACATCGTGCGCAGGGTCTCCTGCAGCGATCATGGTGAGTGGCAGGGGGCAGAAGAGGGTGGGTGGGGACGCAAGCGCATGCAGTGCAGTGGGGCCTGCGCCGGGGAAGAGATCAGGAGCAGGGAGCAAAGGGTGCTTGGGGCTGCGTTGGCAGGACCAGGCGGTCGCTTGGTGCTGGGCCAGGCTCGGCCTGAGCAGCCAATGGCGGCACAAGCTCCCTGCTTCGTTGCGCAGACGCAGGCTGCATCTTCCCTACCTCCTCCCAATCCCATGGGCACACAACAATTGCACCCCAAAAGTGCCGAGAGGAGGCCTCAGCAACTGCTGCCATCCCAGCCCAATCCTGCCAAAACCCCAAGCCCCAGTGCTGCCGCCCCACCTGCATGTCATCGTCAAACGACTCCCAGTACCACTGGCGGAAGAGGCGGAACGAGATGCGCTTGCGTGTCAGGCAGCGCTTCAGGTTCTCCTGAGCCTCGCGCCGCTCCGCCAGCAGGCGGCGCCAGTGCGACAGCGCTGCCGCCTTGTGGTGCGCGTCCCAGCGCTGCATGGCAGGGCAGGGTGGGGCCAGAGGTGTGGGAAGCCGGGTTGCAGGTGAGAAGTGGGGGTAGGGCAGCGGGGATGGCTCATTACATGGCATCTGCTGCACTGTGCAGCCTGCAGCTTCCCAGATAAAAGCACCTTGAACCCCTCTACATCCCACTCTCAAGCGTGGTTGAGGCCACCAGCCCTTGCTCACTTGGATGAAGCGTGCCATGGCGATGCGGCGCACGCGGCGCTCCTGTGCCGCCTGCTGCCAGCTCAGCAGCGCAGCATGCATGACGCGGCGTGCCATGCGGTGCACCATCAGCTCCACGGCCTCGCGGTTGTGGGCCTGGCGCTGCAGGGCAGGCAGGGCAGACCACATGCCAATTTGATGAAGCGTCAGGCAGCCAGGCCACCAGAGACATGATAAGGCGACCAGGCAGATTGCCAACAGAAGAGCTGGCGGCTGCTCATGTGCTGGGTCATCATCACAGGCTGCGCCCTAGAGAGCCTGTCCCTCCAATGCACCCACCTGGGCAAACAGCTGCCAGGTGACCAGCGCCTTGGATTGCAGCAGTGCGCAGCGCCGGCTGACGCACACGCGCAGCAGGTGGTCCACCCGCACCGCCTGCGCCTCGGTGTGGCTGCGCCAGGCGGTCAGCGCGTGTCGCACCACCACCGCACCCTCCGCCTGCAACTTGGCCTCCACTGCTGCCCGGGCTGCTGCCAGCGCGGTGGTATGGTCACGCCAGCTGCGGAACGCGGCGGCCAGGGACTTGGTTGCATGCCGGGCAGCAATGCGCCGCTCTGCCACCGCCAGCCGGGCGTCGCGTGCCTGCCGCTCTGCCACAGCCTGACGCCACCCCAAGAAGGCGTTGCGCTGGCACACGGCCGCCAGCTTGCGCACCGCTCGCTGCAGCTGCGCCCGCCGCTGCTGCTTGTGTGCCACAAAGGCACGCCAGAAGAGCAGGACGTTGAGGGACAGGCAGTCCGCCCGCCGCTGCACAATCGTCATGAGCGCTGCCTGCTGCTGCGCCCGCTGAGCTGCGTGATCTGCCCACCCCAGCAGGCAGTCCCGCAACAGCGCTGCGTCATGGTCAGCCCCCTGCTGCTCCGCAGCCTGCCGTGCTGCCGCCAGGTTGGAGGTGTGTTGCTGCCAGCTGGTCAGCGCAGCTGCCATGCGAATCCGAGCGATGCGCCTGCGGGCAGGGGGAGATGGGGAGTCGTGGCAGGGTTGTCAACGGGCATAGATGTGCTGCGTGCGACTGCAGGATTGGGCAGGCAGCTGAAGACAGGCAGCTGAAGGCAGGCAAAGACAGGGCATGCCGGCGGGAACAAGTAGCAGGAAGCAGGGCCAGAACCAGCGGGCAAGCCTTCATCCCTCCCTCCTGGCACCCACCGCTGGGCAGCCGCTACCAGCTGCTGCTCCGCCACGCTGTCAGCGGTGCGCTGCCGCCAGACATCCAGTGCCCAGCCCATGCGCATCTGAGCGACGCGAGCAACACCCACTTCCAGGCGCTGCTGCAGGTCACGTTGCCGCTGTGCTGCCGCGTGCCAGCTGCAGAAGGCTGCGGCCAGCCGTCGTGCTGCCCACAGCTGCTGGAAGCGCTGCACGAGGGCTCTATGCTGCGCTGCTGCCTGTGCAGCCTGCCGCCATGCCTGGAAGCGGTTCTGCAGCCACTGCCGGGCAAAGCGGCGCTGCACTGCCGCCAGCAGCTGGGCCTCAGAGGTGCTGATGGCCGCTGCCGACCGCCATCCAGCAAACACTTCCTGCAAAGCGCCCAGCTGCACCGAGCGCGCCACAGCCGCAAGCTGCTGCTCAAACATCCTGCGGCGCTCCACTGCCTCTGCCAGGGCAGCAAATGCCCGCGCCTGCAGCCGGTCTGCCGCCCATGCCACTGCCAGGTGCTGACGCTCGCGCCGCTGGGCTGCTGCCTCAACGTTGGCTCCAAACGCGCTCATCGCCATTGCCATCCTGCAGGGTCACGCGGCAAGGAAGGGCGGAGCGTTCAGCAGAGGCCAGCATGTGCTGCTTCCGTCTGAGGGCAGATAAAGCCCAGTGCAGACGCGGTTGCCAGGGCACAGCCGTATGTCACCACCAGCAAGAACAGAGGGCAGCACACAAGGCACGATCTGGGCCCAGTCCACACCCACCTGTTGCGGTCTGCGCGCCGCTGGCAGAGCGCCACCACTCGGCGCTCAGCAGCCCTGCAGGCCGCCTCCTGGTGCCAGCCCACTAGCACACTGCGCTGCACCGCCAGCGCCTGGCGCCGCTGGCAGACGTCCACGCGGTGGCGGGCCACGCGGCGGTCTGCCACGTACTGCTGCCAGGCCTCCCAGGCGGTAGCCAGCGAGCGCTGGGAGAGGCGCACCACGGACTGCTCTACCACAGCGCGTGCATGCTGGCGGTAGGCGGTGAGGTACCGCCAGGACTGGAAGGCGGTGGCCATCTTGCGCAGCGCCATGTGCTGCACAGCGCTGCACGCATGAGAGAGGGCAGGGAGGTATATGAGTGAGTTGTGAGCACCGATGGGGTGAGCACAGGCGGGACGGTACAACAAGCTTGCATCGGCATGCTGCCAAACGTGAGGCAGAGGCGTATAAAAGCCAGCTCACTTGCCAAACACGCTCTCTACTGCAGGAGCAGTCGTGGCCCTCTCCCCTGCACCCCGCCACACTGCCACCGTACTCACTTGAAGAAGGCGGCACGGTTCTCCCGCTGGGTGGCCGCATGCTCCTGCCAGGCAGAAAAGGCGGCATCAACACACAGCGCTGCACGCCGCTGGTGCATGTAGGCAATGGTGGCGTCCCAGCGCTGCCGCCGGTCAGCGCGCTCGCGCTGGCAGTCCAACCACGCCTGGAACGCATGGCGCAGCCGCAGCCGCGTCAGCACCTGCGCTGCGTGCTGTGCCTGAAGCCGAGCACCGCAGCGGTCATCAGTTCGCAGCCGCCAGGCCTGGAAAGCCTCCTGCTGAGCACGCTGCTGCTGCCGAGTAGCCACCAGTGCGGCCAGGCTGGCCAGGCGGTCGCCGCGCTGCGCCACGTGGGCACGCCAGGCGGCAAAGGTGTCGGCCGTGGAGCGGCTGGCCGCCTGCCCAGCCATGCGCTCCAGCAGCTGCCGGCCACGACTGCAGCCGGAGGCGTGCGCCTGCCAGCTGCGGAGCTGGCGGCGCAGGCGCCAGCGCTGCATGTGCTGACACACTGCCTCCAACAGCGCCACAGCTTCCTCCTCCTGCTGCCGCCGGTACGCCACCAGGTCTTGCCAGGCTGCAGGGAGAGGTGAGGGTAAGCAAGCAAGCGCTGAGGGAAAGGACCTGGACCAGAGGGCATGGCAGCCTAGCCTCACGCCTGCGGTTGGAAGCAAGCAGTCGACACACACACGCACACCTGAACCCTACACCTGTGTTTTGCTCCCGCACCCCTACTCTCCCTGCACCTCCTGATCCGTCTCCTCTGCACTTCGACGCAATCCCTCTGTCTTGCACCTCCCTGCCCTCCCCTCCCCCGCCGTGCCCACCTGTGAAGGCGTGGTACAGCTTGACGTACGACATGCGGCGCACCGCGGCACGCAGCGCCGCCTGCACAGCCACCTGCTGCTCCTTCCACTCCAGCCAGGCCGCCAGCGCACGCGCCTGCAGCCGCTGGTTGCTGCGCTGCGTCAGCTTGTCCTCCACGTGGCGGCAGTACCTCTTGCGGGCAGTGCTCCACCTGTGCGAAAGTAAAGAGGGTAGAGGGACAAGCCGGGGGAGCCCACAGGATCTTTCAGCCTGGAGAAGGCAATGCAGCAAGGCAGGGCGGCTTTCACCCCTCGCTCCTTGCCAACGCGAGCGCAGCACACCCTGGCAGAGTGTGGGTGCTGCACTCAAGCACTGGCCCTGCCCAGAGCCCTTCACTCCTGCAAATCCTTCCATTAAGCAACACTGTGCCGCAGCTTCAAATGCACCCACGCACCTCCACCACATGAAGGCCTGGCGCTTGGTGGCTGCCTCGCTCTTGGCCTGGATCATGGCCACGCCCCAGCGAAGCCGCCCCGTCAGCCGCGTCTCAGCATCTGCCAGCTTGGCGCTCTTGCGCTGCACCACCTCTAACAGCTGCTGCACCTCAGCACCCAGCTCTTGCCGCACGCTGTCCACCTGAGGGGCGGCAGCGGGCATGGACGGAGGCAGGAGGCATGGTGAGTACAAGGACAGAGGCTGAGTGCAACAAAAAGCAGCAACAGACACGCCGGCCGGCAGGCAGGCAGGGCAGCCACAGGCAGTGCAAGTGCACAGGCACACCTGCATGACCGCCCAGTCGCGCAGGCCGGATGCGTCTTCCGCCATCTGCGCCACCCGCGCCTCAATTGCCCGCCGAGCCACCTTCTCCTGGTCCACATAATGCAGCCACTCCTGCAGCAGCAGCAGGGCGCTTGCAGTTGGGGCCAGGGCAGGCGGGGACAGAGCAAGGCTGTCCAACCAGGAAGCGCCACATGCAGCGCCTGCGCATATGCACCGAAACGTGGGCTGCACCGACCTGTTGCCGCCACCCCCATGCACCCGCCCCGCCTCAAGCCCGCCATGCACACACGCCTGCATCCTGCCCCACTCACGTGCACCAGCACGCCCGACATGCGCTGCAGCTCCCGCCGCTCCAGCGCGGGGTCTTCATCTGTGCCAGCCATGGTGCCCGCTGATGTGGCTGACCCTGGCTGCTCTCCAGAAGCGCTGCCGCCGCTGCTCCTGGCCCCAGCCATGAGCGAGCGCGGCGTGATGGCAGCGTTGGGCGGCAGGCTGACGGCACCTACGCGCACCAGCTCCACTGCCAGCTCAAACTGTGGCAGCCGGCGGTGGCGCAGGGTCACTGGCAGGCTGGTCCAGTCGGAGGCATCGGGGTCAGGCCCGGCGGCACCCAGCTCCCACTGCTCCCACGTGCCCACGTTCTGGCTGAAGAAGACGAGGCGGCTTGGGGTGCTGCGCTTGCGGGCCTGCAGGAAGCGGTCACCGGCGGCGGCGGAGCGGAAGCCCAGCCACTTGCCCTGCACAGCGGAGCGCGAGGCAGGCAAGGGAGATCATAGACAGGCTGGCAGGTGAGGATGCGCCGCCGGGCCATCATGCATGCTGCAACATGGGGCACTCCTGCAAGCTTCAAGTGCAGCCAGGCAGCCAAGAAAGGGACGGCATACTGGGTGGAGCGCTTCCCGCCCTGCAGCTTGCGTCCCGCCCAAACGGCACGCACCCACCTGGCGAATGACCTCCAGGTGGGTCAGCTTGTCAGCAGTGTCAGCGCCCTCGCTGGGCTGGAAAGCAAAGTGCACTACGCTGGAGTCGGAAGGGTCACCACCCAGCTCCATCACCGCCAGCATGGCACCGCCCTGCGGTGGGACGCAGGGCAGGGCAGCACAGGCAGCGGCGTGCAAGTCAGGGTGGCACGTTGGCTGGCGGCAGCACCAGCATGTAGAGGAAAATCTGTGGTGGCGACAACAGCAGCAATGCCCTGTGATGAGGTGCGCACAGACCTGTATGCGGAGGGCCACGACGTCGCCTGTGGCCAGCCCCTTGCGGGGCGTGGCATCGGCCTTGAAGGTGCGTGCAGATGCTGCAGAGAAGGAACGGAGTGGGCAAAAAAAACCAGCACCTATACATGTATGAAGCGGAGGCAGGGCACAGCAAAGCACCCATATCGTGTTGCAGGCTTGCTGCAGCGAATCGTCAGGCATACAAGACCCACTGAATACACGGCACCCACCAAGCGCACCTCGGTACTGTGCCTGGCGGTTCATGCTCAGGGTGTGCTGGCTGGGCTGCCCGGTCAAGCTGCGTGGCGAGGAGGCGCGGCTGGAGGCGGCGGATGCGGGCACGCTGCGCGGCAGCGGCGGGCGCCCACTGAGCACCGCTACTGGCGGCGGCAGGCGCAGCGACGGCACCTGCTGCGCCTGCGCCTGCTGCTGCTGTGGTGGAGCTGCCTGAGAGGTGCCGCCGGCCTCGTGAGCTGCAGCGCCTGCCGCAGGCGCAGCCAGGCCGGAGGCGGAGGGGCGACCCGCCCCGCTCAGCGCGGCACCTGGCTCCATTTCAGGCCGCTCGTGGATCGGCTCTGATCCCACTCAGGCCTCAGAGCACCGCGCCATGTGCAACAGCGCTCGCCCGCACTTGAAAGCTGTGAGCCTTGATGCCGGCAGAGGCCTTGCGGGCGGTTTGGGGTGCCTGCGGACTACGAATGTGTCCAACAAGCGATGGGGTGCCTCGCAGGTTGCGACAGACCGAGATTTCACAATTGCACTGGGCTGCACAGCACGCCAGCAGGGCGGGACGCAACAGACACGAAACGCCCTTGCACGCGCCGCACATCGACACCCAACAACCAGGGAGTTGGCCGGTGGTTCGGGCAGGGCGCTGGAGCGCGCCACGGGCCGAAATGAGCTCTCTGCGCAAGCTGCAGCAGGAGATAGGTGAGGGGGCGCTGCGCTGGGCCCAGATGCTGCACCTCAGTGTCGGCAGCGCGTGGCGGGTGCCGCAGCGCTTCGCGGAGCTGCGCCCCATAGGCTCGATCCTCGCTGCTCTGCGGGCCTTCATGGCTTGCGGCTACGCGCTTGGTTGACCAAGCGGGCACCCCTTGTGAATGTGCAAGGCGCCAGCGCGCCGGGGGCGAGGTGGGCTTTGGCTCACCGCCGCCGCCGCCGCTCCGTCCTGCCGCCCACCCCACACTGCGTCGCTGCAGACAAGACGCTGAAGAAGGTGCTGGAGGGCCTGGAAGTTTTTGACGACCACCAGGAGCAGTATGACACCACCGACCCGGCCAACAGCAATGCGCGCGAGAAGCTGGAGTCGCAGGTACGCGGGTCGTGGCGCGAGGGCCAGTGTGGCTGGCGGTCTTTGGCCTGCCCCAATGTGCCTCCTGCGACTGCTGGCCAGCTCACCTGCTGCTGCCGGCTGCGTTCACCTCGTGTGCAGCTCAAAGACCAGATAAAGAAGCTCCAGCGGCAGCGTGACTCCATCAAGACATGGTGCGTCAGGGGCGGGGCCGGGTGCTGGGGCATGCGCACCGTTGGATGTGAAGCATGTGCAGCCTCCTGGGCAGAATGTCAAAAGCAGTGCACAGGGCGCGCGCAGCGCAAAATCAGGTAGCGACCATCTCTGCCGCACGCACATCAGCTTGCGCAGTGTGCAAGAATGCCCTGAGCAGCCCAGCAGCTGCGAGTCGAGCCAGCAACCGCAGCTGCTGCTTTCGAGCCCACAGCGGTCCTGCCTCGTCGCGGTCCTACCTCGGTGCCTTACTGCTGCTTCCCCTGCCGCCCAGTGCCTCCTCCCGCTCGTGCCCCGCCGCCTGCAGGATGACCAGCAGCGAGATCAAGGACAAGACGGACATCACCAATGCGCGCAAAGAGATTGAGCGGCGCATGGAGCGGTTCAAGCTGGTGGAGAAGGAGGCCAAGACCAAGTCGTTCAGCAAGGAGGGGCTGACGCGCGCGGCAGCAGACCCCAAGGAGCGCGCGCGCATGGAGATGCGGGACTGGCTGACCTCCACGGTGGACACGCTCAACACGCAGGTGGGGCGGCGGGCGGGCTGTGTTGGGGGGGTGCTTGTTTGCGTGGTGGAGGGTGCTTGTTTCCAAGTGCAAACGGATGAGGTGTAGGGCATAGGTTTTGGAGCGCAGACGGCCCGCCTGCAGGCTGCGTTGCATTGGCAGAGAGGCCAAGGCTGGCGGGCATGCACCTATGCCTGTGGGTTTTGTTTTTACACGACAAGCTGCAACCACGGGGAGTCGCGGTGCAGTCACTCTGCAGCGAAAGGAGTAAAGGGCGGCAAGGTTTGGCGGCAGCAAGGTGCCGCCAAACCTGCTGCTCGCCTACTGCCCGCTCTGCTTTCAGCCTGTCGACCATGCTGTTGGCAAATGGCACCCACTGTCATCCCCACGCACATGCGCACGCGGCTTGAACACCCACACGGTCCTGCTGCCCTCAGTCAGTTAAAGTCAACCTCCTCTACTCAACCCTTGCTCATCCGCCTTCCCCCTCCCAGATCGAGGAGTTTGAGGCCGAGGCGGAGGCTGCCGCCACCGCCAAGAAGGGGAAGAAGCCTGCCCCGCGGGTGGTGCACATGGAGGAGAGCATCACGCGGCACCGCCAGCACATCATGCGGCTGGAGCAGCTGCTGCGGCTGCTGGACAACGATGCGATGCAGGGTGAGTGCTGGACCCGGGGGTGGTGTGCAGGGCAGGGCATTGTGAGGGTGGTGTGCAGTATTGAGTTGCTGGCCAAGCGAGGCTCTGCCAGTGTTGCACCGAGGCCTGCAGAGAGCACGCCGAGCTGTTCTGCCCACCTCCTCGAGCACGGGTGGAACCGTGAGGAGCATATGTGGCGGACCTGCAGACCACCGCATGCTGCTCCCTCGTGGGGAAGCAGCCGTCACCACGAATTGCCTGGTGTGCACAGGTTCCCTCACCCACCCCTTGCACCCGCCTCAACGAATGCGCCGCCCATCCGCCCCTTACTCCCAACACAAGTGCTGCACACCTCCCCCCTCACTCATCCCTCACTCCTTGCACCTCCCCCCTCAACTCCCACTCACCTGCCCCCGGCATAAGTGCGCATGCACTCTCTCGCCCATCCCACCTGCCCCAGCCTCACCTCTTACCTCTCACCCATCACTTCACCCGCCGCAGCCGAGGACGTGGAGGGCGTGAAGGACCTGGTTGACGACTACCTGGAGCGCAACCAGGACGACTTTGAGGAGTTTGACGCGCCCGACGACCTGTGAGCGACATATGCTGGGCGCAGCTGTGGTGGTGGTGGTAGTGCTGCTGGCTGTGCTGGCTGGCCGTGTGGTGGCGCAGGGCAGTACTGGAGGCATCAGTGGGCTATTGGTGCAGGCGAGGTGGGCATCTGAAGGCAGGCAGCGCTGTGGATGGGTGGGGCGAGTGCTGCTGCGGGGGTGCAGGCGCGGCGCTAGACGGCGGCCGTTAGCCAGCGCTGAGAGTGTGGAAAGCTCTTACTTGAGCGTGTGCTGGGATGCTGCAACTGGCCCATGCTGCGAGTTGTCTTTTCAAGCCGCTGCGCTGGCCCTGTCCTGCCTCACCGACCCCCTGCGCCTGCGCTGCAACTCCCTGCAGCTACGCCGAGCTGATTGATCAGCTGGAGGGGATGAGCGACGCGGTGGTGGCAGCGCCGCCTAGCCACTCCAAGGTTGCACGGGACAAGGAGGCCAAGATGGAGAAGGAGCGGGAGGAGCGGGAGCGGGAGCGGCAGAAGGCGGCTGCGGCGGCTGTCAAGGCGCAGCTGGCAGCGCAGGGCAACACGCGGCTGGCAGTGGAGACGGCGCATGCAGAGGAGGAAAAGAAGGCAGCCACGGTGAACGCCCCCGTGCGCAGCGCCTCGACCGGCAAGACCGCAGCAGCCGACGCAGCTGCGGCAGCGGCGGCTGCGCCGCCGCCGCCGCCGCCCGTGCAGCCACCGCCACCCCCGCCGCCTGCGCGCTCCGGCAGCGTGACGTCGCCCAAGGCGGCGGCAGCAGCAGTGGCGGCCGTGGCAGAGCCGCCCTCGCCGGTGGCGCCCAGCATGGCAGCGGCGCTGGCTGGCGGGCAGCAGGACACGTCGACGCCGGGCACGCCTGTGCGCGGCCTGCCCACGGCGGCTGCAGCAGCGCCAGCAGCGGCGGGCACGCCGCCGCCGCCTCCTGCGCGGACTGTGCCCCAGTCGCCGCAGTTCAACCCCGCAGACTCGGGTGAGGGAGGGTGCCAAGCAATCAAGCCGGATGGGAGATTAAAATAGTATATTACGGGCTGGGGTGGCATGGGGTCGCATGGCAGGCTTGCTTGGGAGGCATGGAGACAAGGCAGATCGCCGCAGTTGCTGCACATGTTGCCTGCGCCTGCATGCACTCTTGCCTGCTCTCGCCAGGCACCCTCACAAACCACTGCCGCCTGCCCCGCGTTGTCCCTGTCCTCCCCCGCAGCTGCCTTCCCCTCGCTGGGCGGCCCCGCGCCACAGATGCCTCAGCAGCAGAACGGCATCAAGCCGGGCGCGCCCACCGTGGCAGCTGTGGTGGCGGCCAGCATACAGAAGCGGCCCGTGGGGCCCGCAGCAGCTGCCGCGGCGGCCACGCAGCCGGCAGCACCGCGGCCCTCGCTGGACGGCAGCGGCGAGGAGAGCCGGTTGGCAGCAGAGAGCAGCTTGGACTCGCTGGCGGCGCAGCTGCGGGCGATGGGCCTGCAGGACGCGCCCGCCACGCTGACGCCGGCGCAGAGCCTGCAGGTGCTGCAGCAGTGCGCGGCGCGGTCCATCCCGCAGCCCGCCGACACGCAGTGGCAGTCGGTGCCGCAGCGGCCGCGGCCGCCGCCGGTGCCCATCCCCGCCTCCTATCCCATGCAGGTGGGTGAGGTGAGGGGGAGGAGGGGCAGAAACGGTGAAGCCTGGCTGTCTGGCACTGCCAGGCAAACTGGCCACAGGCTTTGCCCGCCTGATTCGCTGCCGCGCCCCTCTCTCGCCCGGCGGCCCACGAACCATGGCCTGCTCTGCTCCACAGCCGCAGCTCCAGCTTGCCTCGCGCTCCCCTGTTCCCTGCATCCCACCCCACCTGCCGCAACCCACCTGCACCCCCATTCTGCCCTGGCACCTCTTCCGCAGCGGCCCGCCATCTTTGACGCCCCCTCCCTCTACGAGAAGCTGGATGCGGAGACGCTCTTCTTCATCTTCTACCACCAGCCCGGCAGCTACCAGCAGTACCTGGCGGCGCGCGAGCTCAAGCGGCAGGCCTGGCGGTTCCACAAGCAGCACTCGGCGTGGTTCCAGGTGCGGGCAACAGTACCTGCTCCTCGGCTGGCTGGGTGCCCCTCACTGTGGACTCTATGTGACGTGGGGCAGGCCTGCCTGCCTGCGTGCAGCCTGGCTGCCTGCCTGCCTCCCTGCCTGCCTGCCTGCATGCATCTGCATGTTGGTGCTGACATTGCACAAAACACGCGTCTTCGTCTCGCTCATGGTCACGTGGGCGCGCAGACGATGTCTGCCCCCTGCCTCTCGCTTCCCCCTTGCTGCAGTGGCATGAGCAGCTCTGCTCTGCTCAGCGCCCCTGACCTGCCTGACCTTATTGCCCCTTCACCCTTCACCCCCCCCCCACCCCCGCCCCCCTGCAGCGGCACGAGGAGCCCAAGGCGGGCGGGCAGCCGGGCGATGACTGGGAGCAGGGCACGTATGTGTACTTCGACTCGACGCTGCACGATGACGCAGGTGGGGCCGGGGCGGTTCCAAGCAGGGCAACTGGGTGCTTGGGTGAGCAGGCAGGCTTGGTGGTGGCTGCTGTGGCGGCATGCCGGCGGTGTGCATGCACAGAGGCAGGGCAGCGCCCGAGTGGGCAGCAAGCTGCTGCAGGTGTTTGCGCCTGCGCTGCCGTGTGTTCACGTGCTGGTGCCGTGGCACATGCTCACTGCACCCGCCGCGTGCCTCCCCCTGCTGCCCTCATCAGCAGGCAACGGCTGGTGCTACCGGCTCAAACAGAACCTGCTCTTCAAGTACCAGGTGACTGGCTCTGGTTGCATTTCCGGTGGTATGGGGGGGAGATGCTTGCCACCTGGTGCCCTTCCCCATTTTGTTCCAAGTTTTCACCACATGCCGCTGGTGCGCCCACCTGCAGGCGCTGGAGGACGAGGTGCCAGCGTAGCACTGACGGTGGGAATTGATTGTGGCGACTGCAGCCACGATTCAGCCACGTGGCCGCGCACACTCCTTGCGTCCCCCAACTGCTGTGCTCCAGCAGGTGCACCGTGTGAGCGTGCTCGGCTTCTCGAGCTGGCATAACTGCTGTAAATTATAACCAATTATGACATGGCAGCTGCAGCACACTGTTGTGGCAGTTGCCAAAGAGCACGGTGCAGTGCAGGTGGCATGCTGCCTGTGGCTGTCCTGCATGCTGCACATGTGGCAGCCGCTGCGGTCGGGGGACTGAACAGACTGAACAAACTGAACACCTCCCGTCAAAGCCACCCACGGCCAACAAGGCTGGCCATGGGCATAGCGCCACAGCAACACCAGATCAGGACTGCGTTGCAGCTGGCGGCCATTTTTGCAGCACCAGGCCGCCTGGCCTTGCAACAACGGTTCAGCAGCAGGGGAGCTGCGTCCAGCAGTACCGCACCCCAGCTTGTTGTGGCAATTGCACCTCCTCTCTGTGTCGTAGCAGACGGCACTGTTCACATGGGAAGCATGTTGGGTGGCAGCCCAGCATGATGCAAAGATTTGACGATGCAAAGATTTGACGATGCAAAGAATAAACGAGAACAGGATGAGGGTGTGCGAAGTGTGGGCTCAATGCAACAGGGTATAAAGGTAAGGTTTGATGATACAACAGACCGCAGATTCCGAAAACCAATTTTCAAGTGCAACAGCTGAGCCAGGATCAGAGTTTGTTTTGCGGGATGATTGTGGGGCACGATTTGGCGCTCAGAAACGGACTACATGTGAGGGGCCGCCCATTGCAGTTCAGGATGCATCAGATGTGCTACAGACTACACACACACAGTGGGGGGAGGGTGGCGCCACCTGACCTGTATGGAAAGATGCGCCGAGGGAGGAGCCGAGATTGCTGCTCCCAGGGACTTTAGAAACAGGCGGAGAAAGGGCGCAGCAGGAACTTGCGCAGCCGGTCAACCTGGGACCGCACCCGGAGCCGCGTGCCAGGGCGCCCAGCCGTGAGGCTCCCTCCACCCGATGCCGGCTGCGGCGCGGTGAGCCACGCTGAGTAGGGGCACGCTGCGTGCGCTATGATGCGCAGCAGCAGCTCAGGAGGCAGCATCCCCAGGAACCCTGGCCAGCTGGCGGGGGCCACGCCCGGCGCGCCGCCGCGCTTTGCCGCCAGCAGCAGCGCCCGCGCGGCTTCTTGGAAGGCGGGCGGGAAGCGGTGGTGGGTGTCGGGCGTCCAGGGCGGCAGGCTGTCCCAGAAGAAGCACCGCTGCTTGTATGTGCGCCACAGCTCCCTGCGCCATCGCGTCGGGGCAGCGTGTCGGTCAGGCACAGCGCAGATGGTCAGTGCGGCCTCAGAGAGCGTGCACAGTATGTGCCCAGAGGCATGTACAAGCCTGGCAGGCACACAGGGCCACCTCCTGGCACCGCTTGGCACCCTGCTGCTCCCCGCTGGTCCAGCAAAGCACATACTGGGCACAGGCTGATGCAGCACTGCAGGGCGGCGGGCAAGCAGGCAAGCTGGTGCCTCGCCTGCTGACTGCTGCAGGCAGCTCCAACGCAGCAGGGCAGGCAGGCAGGCAGGCTGCTGCCTTGCCTGTTGAGATCTGCCAAGTGCACGGGAGCTTCAATGCCAGAGGCGCTCATGCTGGGCGGAGGCTGGTTGAGGTCTGCATGTCAGCAGGAGGGCAGGGGCCCAGGCGGGTGGGCGAGTGGCGGTACGGAAACCCGCGCCGACGGTAACATGCATGCGCTGCCTTGCTTCGCTCCCTCGCATGCAGGCAGGCAGGCATGCAGGCGGGCAGGCAGGCAGGCAGGCAGGCAGGCAGGCAGGCAGGCGGGCAGGCAGGCACAACAGCACCCACACCGCCCGCCCGCTCACTGCCTCTCTCCGGGGCGACGCGGTAGCCTGCGCCTGCCAGCAGGTCTGCACAGCGTGCAGCCCGCGCGTCCAGCTCAGCCAGAGCAGGCTCAGCGTGGTCCACCGCCAGCTCTGCACCGCCGTTGAGGCCCCAGTTGAGCAGGAAGAAGACGGCGATATCCACCGCTGTCCACGCTGCCACGCTGTGCGCCCGCATCAGCGCCAGCACGGGGCAGCACAGCCCGGCGGGGCGGTTTGTGATGAAGGCGTGGCCGTCGTGCCCCACGTTGTTGAACCGGGGCATCAGCATGGGATGAGGCTGGGGCAGGGCAGGCGCCAGCAGCAGCGCATGCAGGCCCTCAGGGTGCAGCCCCCACACAGCGTGGCACAGCGTGGTCAAATCCACGCGCGCCCCGTGCTGCAGCAGCAGCCGCACCGCCCCCGCCTGCCCCGCCTCTGCCGCCAGGGCCAGCAGCGTGCGTGGCCCGCTGGGCGGGCGGGCGGCGCGCTGGATGGCTTGGGTCCAGCCGGGGAGGCCAGGGATCGGCGGGAAGGACCAGGGGACGGTCACGTTTGGGTCTCCGCCTTGCCTGGATGGCACGGGGGGCAGTACACAGCGTGTGGGGTGGCATGAAAACACGAGGCGTGGACGGCCTACATGGAGTCCCGCATTTACCACGTTTTATGTGTTATCAAGGGGAGGCGTGGAATATGGGAGGTCTGGGGGGGGGGGGGGGGTAGCACTCAAGATGGCGTGGGGGGGTGGGCCCTGGCCCCCTTCAGGTGGGCCCTCTCATGATCAACCCCCTACGGGTGCACCCCGCGAATCGTGCCCCTGCGGCCTGCCCCCCCTGCCAAGCAGCCCCTGCCTGGATCACCCCTGATCCTCCTGCCTCACCCCAAGTAGCTCCCCAGTGCCGGCAGGTTGCCTTGCACAGCCGCCTTGGCGGCGGCACGCTCGCAGCGGCCTGGCGGGTGCGAGGGTTCTGCCGCCACTGCTGCCAGCGTTGACGCGAGGCCCTGCGGCTCCATCGCCCCGTTCCAGGCCGATGAAAGAAGCGGGCTCTCGATCGGTATCATGCGGGGGGAAGGGCTGAGCCAGTGAGGCTTGCGGGTTGCTGCGCCCGTGACAGTGGGAGCGGCTCGGGCCGTCACGCAGCTTTGCTGCGCATCATTGGGCTCCTATAACATGTATATATCTGATCACAAACAGCCGCTCAATGCGCCACTTGGGCGAGTCAGGGTTGCCTTGCCCTAGCGGCCTCAGCACAGCAGCACAGGCACGCCGAGAAAGGCAGGTCACTAGATATTCAGAGTCATTACACCAATCCCACTGTGAGTGGAGGGGATGCAACGAAATCATGGGCAGAGAAATTGGCTCACAAAAGGTCAACGGGCCATGCAAGCTGATGATCGCTGCACTGTCGGTCGCTTGCATCGGCGCTGTCCCTGCCATTCCCGCCTCCCTTGATTGGCGGCCGGCACAAGGAGGCTACACCCTGGCCGCACCCTCCTCGCTGTTGCTGCCGGCAGCCTCGTCACCCTGCGTGTGCTCCCGTTGGTGGGTGGTCTGGCGAGAGCTGCTGAGGTGGACATCAGCGCCTGAAGCCAGCAGCACAGCGGAGCTTCCCTGGCTTGGCAGGCCCTCCCGGCCAGCGCCCTGTGGCAGCAGCACCACGTCGTGCTGGCTGCTGCTGCGCTGCTGCTGCCACGTAGGCTGCCGCTCAGCGCTGCTGCCCGCGTCGCGCTGCTGCGCCTGCTGAGGAATCAGCTGCACCTCGCTGCCAGCGCTGTGGCCAGTGCTGCCGCCGCCGCCGCCGCGGACCCACGGCAGCAGCTGCAGCAGCTTGCGCCCCTCCCGCTGTGGCGGCTTCCCCGCCTCGCCCCCGGCCTCCTGCTGAGGAGCAGGAGCGGGCGCCGTGCCCGCCGCAGCCGCCTCAAGCGCAGGCGAGCCAGGGCCCAGTGGCCCCGGCTCTGGCGCCAGCGCCGGTGGCGGCGGAGGCAGCGCCACGTCCTGCCCCTCAGCTGCCTTCGGCTTGAGCACCATGCCCACCACGACTCCGCTGAAGATGAGGCCAAAGGCCAGCGCATCGCTCCAGCGCAGCTTCTCTTTTAAAACGGTGATGCTGAAGATTGTGAAGGTGGAGAGGCTGCAGCGCAGGGATGGGAACAGGAGGCAAGATGGAGGGCGAGGGTCGGGTGTGTGACGCAGCGCAGCTTGTTTCTGGGGCGGCGGGTTGGCGCAGCACCAGGCCTGTACCGCAGGCGAGGAAAGAGGCGGGTCCATGTGCAGGCGACGAGGCCGACAGCCAAGCGTTGGGCTGGCTGATTCCCTGGCCAGCAGGGGCTGCTGGGGTGCCTCTGCAGCCTGAGCTGCCAGCCTGCTCCAGCTGCCCCAGCAACCACCTGCCTCCCCCATCATACACCCACCTGCCCTGCAACCACCTGTCTCCCTCATCGTGCCCCCAACTGCCCTGCTGCAGCAGCCCCTCACCTCAGGAACTCTGCAATCACTTTCAGCTGGGGCGCCGTGAATGGCCCGCCGCCGCTGAAGTGCCCGATCCTGCGGCACGGTGAATGAGTGTGTGCGGGTTGGGTTGGGTTGGGTTGGGGTTGGGTTGGGGTGGGGTGTGGGGCACACAACGCCAGGCCGCAATAAGCCGGCCTCAAGTCGGGCAGCAATAAGTCGTGCAAAACAGGAGCGGGCTCGGGTGATGCTGGCAGGCACTTGCAGAGCTCTGCACGCTGGCCTCGCCTTACACCCGCGTTCCCCTCCTTGTGCAGAGCATTGTGCAGCACAGTAAGACGCCGCCCGCGTCCCGTTTTGTGATTTCGTTGTGCTTACAACCGGCTGGCTACACAGCCTGCCATGCACACCACGCACGCACCTGTTGGCGGGGACCTGCAGGCAGGCAGGGGACGTGGCAGAGGCAGAGCAAATGGATGGTGATGCAGCGGCAGCATGGCGAGTGCCAGCAAGCTCGCTGCCTGGTGTCAGTGCGCCGCCTGGGCGGGTGCAGCACAGCGATGCCTGCGCCGCACTGCGCTGACCGGCAGACAAAACCACACGAAGCGCCGCACACGTCGCACTCACACGAAGGGCAAGATGCCAAGCTTCAACTTGCAAGACAAACCGCTCTGCCCTTTGCCACAGCCACATGGTTGCAAAGCGAAACGAAAGACCGCATGCCCTCACTCAGATCCTTGATTCAACAACAGAACATTGGGTTCCTTGCCTGTAAACAGTACTCTGCAAGCGCAATCGCCCAGCTCAGGAAGATTGCCTTGACCATCGACCACTCCTTGAATCTACAGGCAGGCAGGGAGAAGGCGGGCTGCTTCAGCACTACAGGGCAATGCGTTGCAGTGCACGCACGCGACCGCGAGCCGGCGTGTGTGGACCGCCAGCAGACAGACCCTTGCAGCAGCTGCCATGTAGGCGGTCACAAGCAAGCTCCGGTCCGCTGCACTAGGGGCGCTGCCGCAGGAGAAGTGGCGCTTGCTCGCTGTGCTTGCAGCAGCTGCCACGTGGGGACAAGCATGCTGCGCCCCGCTGCACTGGAGCACTGCGCAGGAGAAGTGGCGCTTGCTCGCTGTGCTTGCCTCAGGTGCAGGTACCATGCCACGTTGAGCACGGCGGTGCTTCCAACCAGCAAGAGCACGGCGCCGACGCCGCGCGCTGCGCTGCCCATGGTGACGTGCGAAGAAGCGGCGGGCGGGTGGGCGGGAGGGTGGCAATGCTTGCCGGGTGGCGAGGAACAGCCCCTGGTTGATCCCGAGCACTGCCAATGCGCCACTTTAAGCGTTGGAGACCCGCTGTACGCTGCCGCCGCCTGCCGCGCGCTGCGCCGGCCAGTCAAAGAAGCTGGACAGGGGAAAAGTCGAATTCAATGGCTACACGCACACCGCGCTTGCTGCGTTCGATGGCAGCGTGTCTAACACAAGGAATCAATAGTGGCGAGAGCCTGCCCTGCTGGCATCTTAGGAGTTGAGGGCAAAGCTCATTTCCTTCGCTCATTTCAATCTTGACGATCAAACATACCTGCCAACTGATTACCGGGCCTCCCTGCGCCTGCTCCTGCTGAGCCACCTCCTTGACTGAGCACTGACCAGCCCTCTGCCCCATCCTAGCGAGCAGGTAGGGGTGCTGAATCCAGTGAAAATGAAGCAGAATCCAAAGTCCGTGCGCTATCGGCCTGCAGCTGCATGAGCGTGGCTGCACTGGCGGCAGCGGTGGCGGTGGGAGTGGCACAATGGCAGTGGCAGTGGCAGCACCAAGCTGTGATGTTCCTGGTGGAGCAGCAGTAGTAGCTGCTGGAGCAATAGTGCGCAACAGATCTTGCTGCCGACAGCAGGCATCCCACTGAGGTGCAGGAGGAGGAGGAACCACCTGGCGGCCCGTCCCAGCCATGGCGGCAGCACACGCACCTGCGCCAGCAGCAGAGGCAGAGGCAGATGCCAGAGGTCAGCAGCCTCTCTTCACTTTCGGGCTGCTGGCAGACGCACAGTATGCCGACCTGCCCGACGGCAACACCGAGGGGCGGCGGCAGGCATACCGAGAAGTGCCCCCCAAGCTGCAGGCCGCCCTGGCGGATCTGCGCAGCTGCGGGCGCGGCGGCGGCGCCAGCGCCAGCGGTGCCAACGCAAGCGGCAGCGGCGGCGCAGGCGGCCAGCAGCGGCTGCAGTTTGTGATGCACCTAGGGGACATTGTGAATGGGAACCCGGGAGGGCAGGCACTGTGTGACTCCGAGTTTGATCTGGTGGCCTCCATATTTGAAGAGGAGCTGGTGAGGCTGTGGCGGGCTGTGGGATGCTCTGTGGCGGGTGTCGTCTGGGTGGGGCCTTTGTTGGGGCGTGGTCATCTTGCTGCGCTTCAAGAGGCCCCATCTTGGCACGGGCAGCAGCTTGCCTTGCCAGCATGGCGGTCGCAGGTGGCAGCAATGCAGCACAGGCGCCGTGCTGTGCATTCCTGCTGCTGCAATAAGCCCCGCAGTATGAACTTTCCGAGCACCTCGCTGCCCCCTCTGCAGAAGGGCGCGGTACCCGCGGTGCACGTGATAGGCAACCACTGCCTGTCAGTGCCACGCGAGGTGCTGCTGCAGCGGCTGGGCATCCCGCCCACTTGCTACTACAGCCGCAGGTGGGGATGGGGCAGGGCGGGGACGTTGCGTCACAGCAATGCAGCTGGCTGCGTCGCCAGTGCACGTCTTCGCCCCTGCCGTTATAGTTTGCATGCTTCGGGCAGGTGCGCCTCCTGGCTTGCGCTGCACACCCTGCTGCCCATCTCACCCACCCGCATCCTCGCCCCATTTGATGCTTTCTCAATCTCCCTGCTGCTGCTGCCATCTGTGCAGCCTGGGCAGCGGCTGGCGGCTGATAGTGCTGGACACGACGGAGATGAGCGGGCACAGCGACTACCCGCCGGGGTCTGAGCAGTACCGGGAGGCACAGGTGGGGCGGCCAGTGACCCCTGCCAGGGGGAGCTCAGGAGGCGACTGCTGTCCAGCTGCTGCCAGGCCATTGCTGGCAGGAGCGGAGCGGCTTGGCAGGGGCGCTGAAGGTTGACAGCGGCTTGCGCCAGTTCAGACAGCAGAGCCTCGGCCCTGCACCGCCGGCATGCGCAGTCTGCTGCGCACTGTTGCTGTGCCTGCATTTGGGGCTGTGTCACACACACAGCCACAGGTGTGGCCCCAAGGCGAACCTGCCCACACCTATCTTCTTCGCTGCTGCCTCCCCACGTGCCATGCCTGCCAATCGCAGGAGTTTATGGCGGCCCACCCTCTGTCCGAGGCGGAGCCCCAGATGTCCAGCTGGAACGGCGGCGTGACGCAGCGCCAGCTCAGCTGGCTGCGTGCTGAATTGGCGGGGGCGGAGGCGGCGGGGGAGCGGGTGATGGTGGCGAGCCATCACCAGACGGGGCGGGGCGGCGCCCGGGCCACCCACATGGCCTGGAACTGGAGGGAGATTGAGGAGGTGTGTGTGAGGGAAGAACTGTGAGAAGGGCTCAGCGGGGGTGACAGCAGTTTGGGGTGTGTGGGCATGGGACAAAAGGGTGCGTGCGCCACACAGTCAGTGCCCACCCAAGTGCCCACCTGCCCAGCCTCTGTGCACCCCGCATGCAGGTGCTGCTGGCCTCTCCAGCCTTCCGTGTCGCGTTTGCGGGGCACGATCACATGGGCGGCTACGCCTGCGTGGGAGGCCGGCATTTTGTGACAGTGGAGGGCCTGCTGGAGGCTCCCTCCGGCAGCAATGCGTATGCAGTGGTGCATGTGTTTCCGGACAGGCTGTGCATCGAGGGGCGGGGCAGCGTGGGCAGCCGAGAGCTGGCTGTGTGATGCTGGCGGTGGCGGTGCCTGGCAGCAAGAAAGCAACGGCGGCGGCCCGCTCCTGCTTCACCTAACTACACCACTTCTGTGCTGGCCGTTTGCTGTCATGCCGAGGCGTGCAACTAATTGGAAGTGAAAGGCTGGACGATGTTCAGGCGTCTGACAACAGGGTTGATGGCGGGGCTGTGGCGTGCTTTCCCTGCACCAACCTTGCAGCTCTCTTTCCTCCCCCTCACCCCTTGCCTCCTATCATCCCGCTGCATCGGTTCAGCTTGCTGTCTTTCCCTGCCCTCCCTTATTTGAACACCTGGCAGTGCCTTGCTGTTTTTTGAATTGAAATGCCCATCAGAATTTCAGGCTGTACCCCCACCCCCCAATAGTAGCAGATCCAGGAAGGTTGTTGCCGTGGTGCTCCTGCCGGGACAGCAGACAAGCAGTTCCCCTGCATCCCTCCGCCTTGTCGGCTGCCCTCCCTTGGTTGATACTCCTGCTTTATGAAGGGCTGAATGCATCGGTGCAGTTGGCCCCAAACCGGGCCTTCTGCAGGATTCAGTGTGGCTGGGGGTACCAGCTGCTCGGGAGCTTCCATGCCATGGCCATTGGCCACGGCGGCTTGGGGGCAGGTCCAGAGCGAGCCAAGCTTGTACACATTCAAGGCGATCATTGCAGAGTTGGCGACGTGCCTCTCTTGGGCAAAGGGCGCCCCTTGCATCACCGCCTGCCGACTGCAGCCATGGCACCCAAGGAGCTCGACACTGCCATCAGATGGGCGAAAGGCGCGGTTTCAGTGCGCGCTGACAAAGCTCCGGGGGTTGCAGCCCGCATCTCAGCCTCCGCGGAGCTGCCGCTGCCGCCGCCGGCCCTGTTTGAGCTGCTTGTGCACCCAGACGGAGCCCTGATCACGCGGGGCATCAATCGCTGCACCTACCGCAAGGTGATCAGCAGCACGTTCAGCAGCATCCTCGAGGAAGAGGACAGCCCCGAGGGCGGCAGTCAAGACGGCGGCACTGGCGGGCGTAGCGGCGGCGATGCGTACGGCACGGCAGGCAGCCGAGCCACGACCACCATTGAGGGCTGCATCAGCGGCAGCGGCACCAGCGGCTTTGGCACACAGACTGTGGAAGTTGAAAATGAGAGCGGTGAGCTCCCTGGGGGGAGGCGGGGTATTTCATGCCGCATCTGGGCGGTGCTGAAACATCGCCTACTCAACCCACGGCCCCACCCCTCCCAACCCTGATCCTCGCTCGTGGGCACTGACACCCGCACCCCTCCTGCTCCTGCCCCTCCACCCGGCGCCCGCCCCACAGACTGGCACTTCCTGATGTTCAAAGGGTCAATCAGGACGCGCATGGCGGTGGTGGAGGACCACGCCGCCTGCACCATGCACGTACAGCTGGCGCCAGGTGGCAACGCGCCGCTGCAGCTGCTGGACGCCAGGTGGAAGGTGGCGCCAGGTGAGTGGGGGGTGCTGTTGCTTCGGAGGCAGGCGAGAATTCCGTGACTCTGGGACAGCGCACCGCGACGAGCCAAGCCCTGCCAGGCCTGCCACTGCTGTTCTGACCAGCCGGCACTCCCGCTCGCCTGCCTGCCTGCTTCTGATGCCCCGTGTGTCCCCATTTGCACCCGCCTGGATTGCCACGTCGCCTCTCCCACCCCCTCCAGCCCACCTTCCCAACCGCCGCAGGCAGCACCCCCGGCAGCAGCTTGCTGACTTTGGAGCAGGAGGTGCATCCCCACCTGCCTGGCATGATGCACGGGGGCTTCCGGAACATGGCAGCGAAGCAGGTGGGGAAGGGGTGGGACTGGGGGGGCGGCATACATGACTGGCACATGAGCCGGGGGGCTCAGCTGCTGGCAGGGCGCACCTGGGGGGGAGGGCACATCGAGACTGCCCCCCTCCCAGCACGACATGCCCAACTGCATGCTCCCCGTGCGTACCGCGTGCCTCTCCTCCTGCCTCCACATGTGTGGCGCCGCACGGGGTGTGAGTGCTGCGCATGACCTGACCCTGTGTGCTCACAATCTTTAGGGGCCAGGGGGCCCTCCTCCACCTGCAAGTGCGCATGTGTGCAGTGAGCGCCAGCACCCCGCCCATGCATCACCCAAACCCCAGGGTTTTGTTGCGCAGCCTGAGCGCCTGCTGAGCCACGCCTCCTGTGCCGCCCCTGCTGCAGGTGCGCAAGTTTTTCGAGGACCTGTACGCCGAGGCGCTGCGCATCACCGCGGGCCGCCCCTCCCTGCAGCCCTACGCCTTGGTGGCGCACACAGAGATAGACCCAGACTCAGTGCTGGGGCCCGCTGCCTCCATCTCCACACAAGGGAGTGGTGGCAGCGGGGGGAGCGGGGACCCCAGCAGCCCGCGCGCGCGCCTGCGCTCGCTGTCCAACAGCCTGCGCTCCCTCTCCAGCGGCCTGCGCTCCCTCTCACGCTCCGTCAGCCGCAGCTTGAGCATGCACCCCGCCTCGCGGCGCCACAGGAGGCAAGGGAGCACGCTGCACGAGTGAGCGGCAGGTGCAGGCATGTCCCGGCAGGTTGCGTGCGCGCCTGGGTCGGGCACGCCTGCAGGGTGTGACCCACTTTTGCACAGCTTTTCCTGCTCTAATGCTCGCCCCTTTTGATCCGAAGAGTCTCCGCTTAATTCTCCCAGTCCCATCCTTCACTGCCTGTGTGCCTCTGTCCCGCTGCCCGTGCCCCGGTTTGCTGGCTGATTCATTCATTCATTCATTTACAGCGCCGCAGCAACACAAAAGTGTGCCGCAGATGCGTCATCCCAGTTTGCTGGCTGATGACCTCCCAAAACTTCCGCCCCACCATCCCGCCCGCACAGAACATCCTACTTCCCCCCTGCCCCCCATGCACATCACAGGGACCTCCTTTCTTCCATGGCAACATCATCACCCGTAACCTTAACCACATCTGCTGTCTGCTCGCTCAGCGTTCCTGCCGACCTCCCTGCCTGCCTGCCCGGCCCCTGCCCCTTGCCTGTTTGCTGTGTCTGTTGTACCTTGATAATATTGTGAGATTTGTCATGCTGTACTGAAGTTGCGATTGGATGCCAAACACGCTGTCCAGGGGTGTTGGTAGGTGCCAGCCGACACGCAGTGCCAGCACTCACGGCAGCCTGCCAGGCTCAGCAAGCTGCAACGCTGCGCCTGCCTGAACACGGGAAGGGCCTCGTCCTAAGGTAGAAGTTTGTGTGACTTTAGGGACACCACGGCACATCCAACCAAGCGTTGGCCAGACAAGGAGGCAGGATGCGGTACCCCCAGGGGCGCCATCGCCGCCAGTGCCGGCAACCCAAGCGGCGTACCGCCGCCCGGCCCGTGGAAGGCCTGCAAGCACAGGTGAAGGCACCAGCAGCAGCGTGGTGGAGACACTACAGGACCACACTGTTAATAATCAGCGTTCTAAGCAGCGCATGTCAAGAACGCAATGCGAGGCACTCTTTGATGATAGGGTGTGGTCGCTCTCAAATTGGGTGTGTGGCTCAGGTTGGCCAGGTTCACAGCAGGCAGTACCGGATTGTCACTACAGCTTCGTCGTAGCGCAAGCATGGCCGCCTTTCTGGTGCTTGCGCAATCAAAATCAAACCATTCATTTAGGAAAGAGGCGCCCCAGGGCTCTCAGGCAGGCCGCTCTTGAGATGGCCGCCC
The DNA here is from genome assembly GCA_029339195.1 of Micractinium sp. NFX-FRZ. Classification (NCBI taxonomy): domain Eukaryota; kingdom Viridiplantae; phylum Chlorophyta; class Trebouxiophyceae; order Chlorellales; family Chlorellaceae; genus Micractinium; species Micractinium sp. NFX-FRZ. Next base: position 117,317 of record JAPTJF010000167.1, read on the forward strand.
TTGAGCCAGCCGAGCTCTGCTTCTCGCGGCTCACTCTCACCACTGGCGGTCGATCACCAAAGCAGCTGTTGCGTGGCATCTCAGGCCGCTGCCTGGGAGGCGCCATCACCGCGGTGGTGGGGCCCAGCGGCGCCGGCAAGTCGCTCCTGGTGCGCGGCGGGGCCGCCAGGCGGGGCTGCCTGTCCCCACCAGCCCGTCATTGCTGTCATCTTGATCACTCGCCATTCCCATGCCATTGCAATGCCGCTTTCGGGGCTCACAAAAACGTTACGCAGCTCCCTTTGCCTGCAGCTGGATGTGCTGGCTGGGCAGCCGCCGCTGGGCTGCGCCATGAGCGGCAGCATTCTGTTGGACGGCGCGCCGCTGAGCCCCGATGTCATGCAGGAGCGGGCCTGCCTGGTGCTGCAGAACGACGTGCTTTTGGCCACGGCTACCGTACGGGAAATGGTGGGTCGGGGGTGAGGGAGCTCCCCACCAAAGTAAAAAAAAATAACAAAAAAGAAAAATGCCAGCGCGCGATGCTTGGCACTGCGTTTCTTGGCTGCGCAGTTGCATTAACCAACTGGCACAGCCCTGTTGGTCAATGCAAGCTCTGCGCCAGTTTTCCAACGCAACTGCACTGCCCTCCAAGTGCGGTGCAGGTCACACACTCGGCCTTGCTGCGCCTGCCAGCCGACATGCCACAGGAGGCAAAGCTGGAGCGGGTGGAGACCATCCTGCAGCAGCTGGTGAGTGCTGGCGGCAGTGGGGGAGTGAAGCATGAGGCGTACGGCAGGTAGACTGCCAAGGCTTGCAGTATCTTGCAGCCCCCGCCCCCTGTGCATGCCCCGCCCTGCCCTGCCAGGCTCTCCCGTTGCATCACCCTCGGCCAACGCCGTTGAGCCATGCTGTGCTTGAACTGCCGGCCGGCAGGACCTTGCTATGGTAGCTGACTGGCGCCTTTGGCTTAATTTCCTGTTGGCTTCCTTAACCCCACGCCTTCGGGCTGTGATCTTCTTCTTCTTCTTGGCAGGACCTTGCTGTCTGTGCCGACAGCCTGATTGGCGACGCAGACGGGGGCAGGCAGCGGCTGTCGGGGGGCCAGCGCCGGCGCACCACGCTGGCCATTGAGCTCGTGCGCCTGCCCCGCCTGCTGCTGCTGGACGAACCGCTGTCAGGTGAGCTCAAGCTTGTTCCCTGGCCTGCCACGCCTGCCTGCCTGCCAGAGGGCCGGAGCAACGTTGCCTCTGCTGCGCCTCCAGCCCACAGGCCTTGCACCATGCCTCCAGCTGAGCCCAGCCCTGCTCTCTTGAGAGAGAAGAATGTTCCCAGCCGCCCACCATGGGGCGGCACTGCCTTCACTAGTGGTTCAGCTCCATTATGCACACGTTATTGCACACCTTCTTGCGTGTGTGTATTGGTCACACGCACGTTC